>JAOQGH010000006.1:10827510-10838730 GCA_025769975.1 Gallinago jamesoni | reverse complement strand
TGGGCTTGTAGCCTCGTGTAGTAGTTGGGGCAGAGATGGGTGAGCTCCGGCGAAGGGCTGGATAGTTTTGTTCTCGGCGCTCGTCACAGCCTCTTGATCTCCAGCCAGCAGAAATTTCTAGGTTGTGAATTTGTTTCTGTTGTCTACAGGCGTGTGACATCAGTTGCCTGCTGGCAGGACAGGGTGTAAATAGAATCGTGACAGCGTAACTTCAGTGCTCCCTGCGTACCGTGCGCTGATGTTACGGTGCCTGATGTTGATGCAGCTCCTTGCCTGGGAAAGTGGGAAAAGTAAGCCCCTGCTTTGATTTGCTCCTCGTCTGGTTGTGTGTGAGAGACCCTCGTTGTGCAGTTTGACAGCTCTGCCCTGCGCGTGGAGGCTGGGAGGTGGTTTATATAGACTTACTTTTTGAGCCGTGATTTACTTAGCTTCCTTCACAAGGTTGTTAAAAGCGCTTAACAACGCAATTAGCGTAATTTAAGGACAGTTAAAAGCACTAGTGGTTCTTCTCAACTTAATTTTAAATGCTGAGACAGATTAAGCAGCTTGAACAATGATGAGATTATGCTCTCTAGCCATTGAGCATACAAATAAAATACGCCCCAGCACTTGGTATTTTGAATGCAAAACTTATGGACCACTGAAATGAATGATTATGGATATATTGCCTTGTTCTGGGACCATCAGCCATCTGACAAGTTGAGCGTGATGAGTGCAAGTCAGTATTTAGATGTCAAGCCTGTAATGAGTATTTCAGTGCTACAGAAGGTCCTGCTGGTGACTTCAATATGTTCTACGTCTCCTGAGTTCATTTCAGTTCCCCTGCAGATACCGACATAATGATAATTCCTGAGATGAGATATAAAATAGATTTATGCATCTCTGAAAGCTTCCTATTCCATTTACACGGAGGCATCAGTGTTTTATCCGAATAGTCACATAATTTTTGTGCATGTAAATGGTTTTTGGCCCATTTGTTGGTTGCTGTGGAGTAAGGTCGTTCCACCTTGGTTTGTGTGTTGACCGTCCGTGTTTGTAAACACACCAAGAGGGAAGTGGTACATAACTGTTCCTTGTTGCCCAAAAAAAAGCATTGAGGGTAGGTGGGGTGTTGTGGAGAGCAGTGTTGCCCATTGGATGCGGTGGGATGCTCGTGCCGTGGGAAAGAGCCTGCTGGAGATGTATGTGTAATGACAGGGAAGCATTAATCTAAAATTGAGCGTGACTTTGTAAAAGCCTGAGTCGAAGCATCATTTGTAGTTTGAACCAGTCACCTAAGCCATACGTGGGTGATGCAGGGCTGTTAGCTGGCTTTGGAGTCCAGTCCAGCTCATAATTGAGGTTGATGCTGGTGTAGTTGGCTGAGGGGGTTCCGCACTCACAGGAGGCACGTCTTTTAACAGATTGTGTTTGGTAAAACCAGCCTTAGCTTATGGGCATGGAAGATGTTTTAAGTTCGTTCTGAAAAGATAGCTTGTCTTTAGAGAAAACAGGTTCTCACATGCTGTGCTCGTTCAAGAAGGCTTTTTCTACAGCTTCAAGATCTTCAGTTCTATTTCAGCCTTACTTCTAGAAAAATTAATTCTTAAAATTTAATCTTCATCCTTCCTTGGTGAAGGAGAGAGCTTAAATGGGGTGTTTCCCAGAGTGCTGGTATAGGAGTGGCTGAGTGGTAATGATGAGTGACAGAATTAGCATAAATTCAGATTAATGGAGATATGGTTGGCTAGTGCCAACTGGCTACATGGGTATAAGCGCCGGCTCTCGGCAGCGATGACAGAGGCTGATTTCATCCCTCCCCCCCACCTTACCCACCCAGAATATCCCACTGGATGTTAAATACTTGAAAATAAACCTACCGAGCAGCCTGGGTCAGGCTCTGGGGGTGAGAGTTTAAAAGGGGAGGGCTTCTTTGGGGTGGTTTTGTACAGGGGTGTCTCGCCAGGGAGAGCTGGCTGCTGGGATACGGGGCTTCTTGGGGTGTCAGGGGTGTCCAGCAGCTGGGAACTGCCGCTGGTGGAAGCTCTGGAGATGGTTGTCCGTGGCGGGTAGCTGGAAGGTCTCTCCTCAGCCCCCCGAGCTCTCCCGTGCCGTTCCCCGGGGAGCGCTGCTGGTGGTGGCGTCCCGCCAGCTTGTCATGTCAGCGTTGAAAACTCTCCTTCCCTTCTCCTCCCAACGTTTGGAACCTGCCTCGATCTGCCCGGGGAACCTCGGTGTCTCCCGCCAGCTCCACAGGCAGAGCAGGACTTTTCGGCTGACAGCCCTTTGACCACGTGTGACCTGCTCCTTGTGGCTTGTGGCCGGGTCAGCTCATCCACGCGCGGCGTGTTGGCAGCCTGGAGGACTCAGGGGGTGGAGGAGCGAGAAGCTCTACGTGTGGCCACCCTTGTGGATCGGGCCAGGGTTGTATCTCGTACTGGGCAGGATGGTGGATCTCCACCTGCCTCTTCTGGCTTGGGAGGGCTCCCAGTTTTGCAGCCCTTTTGTCCTGGGAGAAATGGTGGGACGGGCAGGGAGCCAGCGTGGTGGTGGCATGAAGCAGCGGGCAGGGGGCTACCCTGGGGCTGGGGGTGCTTTGTGGCCCTGGTGCAGCTGCAGAGCAGGGGGTGACCTGTCACTTGCCCCCGGGCTCCGACCTGGGGGCAGTAGCACAGACACCTTCCTCCCTGTCATCCCAGGAGGCAGTTCCCAGTTATCTTTGCTATCCATCTTCTTAAAAATAAAGAAGGGATTAAACACACCTCTGTGCCTGTGTGAGATGTCCCCAGCAGAGGGGAGATCTGTCTTTTTAGGAGTTACCCATCCGTATTTCGCTCTCGGTGCCCACTGTGTTGGGTTCCTACCTGGTGGGACCGTGCGTGGGGTGGAGCGGTGCGGGTGAAGGACAGTCAGCCCTCGGTTGGTGTTGGATCCGCACACCCCGACAGACACCACTGCTTCCCCCCCCCAGCACGTGCTTAATCAACCGGCTGAACAGAGAGGCTCTTCAGAGGGGGCTACTGAAAAGCACCTGCAAAATCAGTAGTCGCTGCTGAAACCCTCGTCCCTGTATGCTGATTAGGCTCTTGTTTTAAAAAAAACTGCTTGTGAATATGTTTAAATTCTCAAATGAAGATATTTTCCCCAATTATTTTCCTCTAAACTACGCTTTTAAAATTGTTTCCTCTGATGCTGAGGAATACTTAATGCTTCTTCCCTTTTACTGGTGTAAATGCAATCAGTCAGTGTTTTCTAATGTTATTTTTAATATTTTTTCTTAGCCAACATCTTTTCTATTTTTCTTTTTTTTTTTTTTTGGCTTACTAACGTGACTACTTGTGACAATAAGAGACTCGGTAATATTCCTATTAAAGATTTATATTTTTTTAAAAGTTACTTAGAAATAGCACCACCCTGCTTGTTTAGCGGAACCATATGGGACTTGGAGGGTAGATTTATTCTGAATTTTCATGGGTATCACTCTGAATTGCCTGTTGCTCCCCACCACCACACTCGCACGCGCTCCAGGTGGGCTCTCAGTTTTTGTGCTGTGTGTTACTGCTTTGGTTGTTTGGGCGAGATAAAAACTTGTAGAACTACTAAAGTGGACAGAGTTTAAAATTACAGACACATTACTTTCCTTTGCAGCCATAATATGTTTGTTTTGGCAGGCTGGCTCCTCACTGTAACATGGAACGGTTCCTTTTTTTTTTTTTTTTTTGCGATTATTCACTGTTTTCAGTCATACAGCACCAAGTATTATTCATGGTCCTGGAAAAAGTTACTCTCTTACCAAACAAAAGCATAGGAAGTACTCTGAGCTCCCTCCTTTTCATAATTGACAAGTATTAACGATTTGTGGGTACACGTTGCAGGAACAATGTGGTTCAAATTAAGAAATGGCGTGGGGTGTTTATGGCTCTTGAGTCTTCTCCAGCTCCAGTGGTGGTTTGAAGGTCTCGGTGGGGATGCTGATCCTGCCAGGACCATGCTTTCATGTACCCACCACCAGCAAACCCCGTGTTCACCTGGGCTAGTGCTAAGCTTCTCCCACATGGTGGAGCTTTTACCCTCAACTTGACCACAAAAAGACATTTATGAAGTGCAGAGAGCCAGCTTAGGAGAGGATGGCTCTGCTTGCCTCTTCTTTGATCCATAACATTTCTGCCCGGTGCGTGACGATGTGTTTGCGGTGCGCGGCCACGGACACCATCACTGGGCTGATGCCTGCAAATCGATGAGCGTTGGGTGGAGGAGAGGCTTCTTGGATGCCTTCAGGTCATCCGGTGGTGTCTCCATGACATAGAGCTGCACCCAGCCAGGCAGAGCTACAGCTCCTGAAACACCCCCATCTGCTTTGAAACTAAAAAAAAACCGCTCATCAGCATCACATTCAACAGGTATCTGGCCTCTTCTCCCACCCCATGGTGCCATTGCCCGCTGCCACCTTTCGAAGCACTTTGCTGTCGTCTTCCTCGTGATACAGGAATAGCATTAAGTGTTAAAACTATTGATCCTTACAGCTAAAGCACTTTTGAGAGGAGTACTCGGTGATCTGGGAGTTTGTGTGATTTGAACTGTACGCACAAACTGGGGAGAAAAAAAAAAAGGAAAAAAGTGTGCACTGGAGAGAACAACTCCCTGTTTTGCAGAAATCAGTTATTTCTTTGTCATTCCTTGTTTACTATAAGTACCCTGATGCTGCACAGTCTGTTAAGGGTGTTCTGTGCTTACCCAGTCAAACTGTAATTCGCTTTGGTGCTTATCTATTTTCTAATAATACTTAGAACAAGAGGTGGCCTTTCTTCTTTTTTTTTTTTTTTTTTTTTCTTGGGGAAAAGGAAGAGATTAACTTCAGTGTCCTTTTCTTTTTTTCTTTTTTTTTCTCCCCTTGAGTAAGGAAAATACTGTTTCCTCCGGTGGAAATGAGTAATGATGATGCAGGTCAATTTAGACTTTTATATTAGCCACTTGTTTACATAAAAGTAATCCGTTCTTCGGAAAACCTGTAGTTTTCATGGGAACTGTGCATTAATTTTTAAGCTCACAGGGTTCAGAGCGCAGTAGCATATTTTTCACCTTCAATTCTCCTAGGGTTGGAAATCACAATTGCTTTTCCTGCTGTCCCTCTGTCTGCTGGGAAATTATTTTTGCTGCTGAGGTCCTTCAGTGCCCCTTCCTTGTGTCTGCTGGTGGCATCTTCTGCCACCTGCCCTGCTCCCCCTTCCAGACTTTATACTTCTTTGGTCTTGTTCTTTGCTGCTTCTCAAGCAAATCCTTGAAATGGTTTTGGTTTTTTTTCCCAGTCTTCCTCTGCCTTGCTTTTTTTTTCTTTATGAAAATAAAATGTAGAACTGATCTAGCTGTTGCATATTTGCCCAGCTCTTTATGAATTCTCTCATACCGGTGAATAAAATTTGCTAACCCTTCATGCCTGTTCTTACTGCTCATCTGGCTGCACACTTACTTCTTCTTTTTTTTTTTTTTTTTTGTGTTATAGGTCCCCTTTGTAAAAGATTTCGAAGGCTTTTATCAAGTGATGAGTGAATTAGGTTCAGTGTTTTGTGATGCAGGAATAAAAGCTTTCAAATGATCCCGACTTGTAGTGAATAAAGTGATGCTTCCATGGATGGTGCTTCTTTGACAGTGGGAGACTTGGTTTTATTAGTTGATGGTTTCTAGGTGAGAGTAGGCAATGGCTTCTTCCCGTAAACGCAGTAATCTTTTAATTTTGGTGATTCAGTCTGTAATATAAATACAGTGAAGTGACGGGCTTCATGCTCTTAATTTTTAGGGCTTTTAGTCACCCTTAGGATTAATTCAGGTTTCGGTAGAAGCATTTATTATTAAAGAAAACACAGGCTCGGATATTTAATTCCTTGATTTTCTTTTTTTAACAGATTTTAAGAACATCTGTGGATCCTAATGAAGTCAGTGAGAGTCTCAGCCCCTAAAAATTGCCTAAATTTTTACAGTAACGTGGGAGGAGGGGGAAGGATGAGGGCGGAGGGCAGGGTTCTGTGAAGACGCCTGGCATATATTTTCTGAAGACTCACTGTATTTTTAGTCAGTGGGTATGTTTAGAGTGTCATTCATTTCAGAGAATAAGACCGTCCATTTCTTCTAGACTGCTTGAATTTCTACTTTTTCCTTAAAACACAGTAGAGTTTTTCTTCTGGGGGTGATTTAGAGTTGGATGATTCTCAGCCGCTAAAGAAATCCTTCGGTTGATTATCCTCACTTCGCTGTTTTCTTTTCCATTTCAAGAGGGTTGTGCTTAAGATTTTAAAATTAGTTAGAGGACTCCTGTCAGACTGCAAAATTATACCTACCGGGGGGCTGCAGAGTGGGGTGTGCGCGTCCGCCTGAGCTCTCGCTGCTCTCCACGGCGTGGCAAATAAATTACAGGTGTAAGCAAATTAGTTCCAAAGCAATAATTTTACAAACTGGGAGGGGGCTGCTGCGGCCGGTCGGCAGGTGAATCTGAGGAGGGAATTTGGTTCTGCAAATTTGGTTTCAAATTTTCAGACCAACACGATGCACAAATTCTCCTTCTTTCTGTCCTCCACAAAGAGGAAGGAAGGAAAACAAGAAACCCCAAATCTATTTCAGTACTTTCTCAGAACTTTGCTCGTATAAATTCTTTTTTTTTTTTTTCCTATAAAACTCTATTTTAAAATCAGCAGAATTCTTGAGGGCTGCTGGAATAACTTCACTTTTTAATGAAACAAAGAGTAAAGAGAAAAATCTGGATTTTTACAAAACACTTTTAAAATGAAATGTAAGAAGAGATTGCTCACAGTTTTTGAGTCTTTGCTTAATCAGGATGGAATTACCAGGTGCTTTTGCGTGTTTCTGCAGGGACAGTGTGTGCTGGTGCCATTTGTGGCTCTGTCAATGAAGCTTTTGCTCCACATTGAGTTCTGCTCCTCTGTCTGCGCTCAGCGAGGAGACGAACAGAAACCTTCGTTTCACATAACGAATACAGACGTTTGTTTTTTATTTTTTTTTAAGTTCTTTGTGGTCTTGTAATTACATTTTCTTAAATGCAGTCCTCCTCACGGTTGCGGCGCAGAGGAGTTTTGGGGAAGGAGCTGCATGTGCAATAAATAGTTCACGTATGGTCGGAGCGCGTAAGCTTAGGAGAGAAAAATGTCTCTTATCTTTTTCCGTTATCTCTGCTTACCTCAGGTTTTTTGGGGGGGTCGGTTTCTACCTTCGGAACACGTTGCTGCAAAATGAATCTAGTGAAAATCATAGAAATGGTGCTTCAGGCTTCAGGGTGACGTGTTTCACTGGTCAATAAAAATATGTAGCTGTGCTCCAAGGCCCTGTTTGGTTCCAAATAAATCAGCGTATGATACCAAAGTAACTTCATTGTCTTTAGAGTGCTCTTGAGTATAGCTGTTCTGGCTTGGTTTTACAGACTTTGCAGAATTTTCTTAAAATTAGGGATTGCCTTTTGTGTAGTCCAGGGCCACCCAGCAGAGCTGTGCGACTGATGGTATTTGTGGGTTATATCAACGTCGGTGGATTATCTGCAGGAGGAGGAGGAGTGTTAGCAACAAGAAGGAATGATGTACTAAACAACTAGCTAAAGTGACTAATGAGCAGGAAAAGTGAGTTACAGACTCTAGGATTTCCAGTTGGTTTTATACTTGACATCCTTTTGGTAGTTTCTCCAAGAAAGATTGGGAAAATCTAATGGAGGGGTGGCAGCAAACACGAGGCAATTTGCTCAACAATAGGAGTTGCCCTGAGCAGGGAGGTGAAATATTTGGTATAGTTGCTTTAATTAACAGAAGGTGAGTTGTGTTTGCTATGGGGGGGTGTGTGTGTGTAACATTAGACCCAGCTGTTTATTTCTTGCAAATGGAGAATTTCTGAACAATGTCATTTGTTTCAGCAAGAGCTGGTTTGCTCGAGTATTTTACTGGTAGCCAAAGTGAGTGATTATTTTTATTAAAAAAAACCCAAACAAAACAAGCAGGGGAGGGAGGGGAAGGAGTTTGATTCCTGTAATCAAAATCCACCTCTGTATTAGAACCCATCCTGCTTAGAAGGTGGCGTTACTGGGTAGCATTTGAGTAAGTGTGAGGTTTTGACTCAAAACAGGTATGGCAGTGCTAAGTCAGAGCCTCATCTGTAGTTTAAAGTGTATTTGGCTGCCCAGCGTGGTATTTGATCAATAGCTGTGTGCATCTTCGTCATTTAGCCCCCTTGTAGAAAACAGAAGAATCTGAAACAAAAATTAGATGTCTTTCTGATCCAGAAACTCTCTACAGTAGCTGAACTGTTGGCTTGTTGTTCACATCTACTGGTGTCCTGGGTGTCCAGAAATTAGAATCAAAATGACTCAAGTATTCTGAATACATGTATTTGATGAGTTCGGTAGAAGGCATAGTTCCAAGAGTAGCTTCTTTTTAAATAAGAAAAATAATTTTGTAACTTTCCTATGTGCAATGTTTCTAGCTGTATTAATCATAAGCCTAAATTATTTAAACCATAAAGCAGCATCTTGCAAGAAATTCCTATTCCTATGATCTTTTTTTTAAAACATATAAATATTTTAAGGCTATACAAAAGATAAAACTTGTATAAAAATACTATATATCACCCATGAGTAGAAGTTATTAAAGGTAGGCACAGGCTGAGCATTGAAATGGAGACATCAGATTCCTGTTACTAAGGGATGCTGAATCCAAGATAAAAGAACTCCTGTTTCTTCTAATTTCTCAAACTTTTTTTCAGACCTATTTAATTATGCCTTGAATATATCTAATTTGATGTTGATGATGGTAGCTGCTTTGGATAACGATCAGCTGTTGCAGCAAAAGGATTCAGTAAGATTTTTAATTTAGGACGCAGAATGCTGATTTTTAATAAACTTGGCCAGAGAACAGCAAACTTTTTCCTAAGAAGATCGTTTAGTCTTGGATGTTGCTTTAGTCTTCTGTCTGCTTTCTCAGGAATCAGCAATAGTACATAAATTTAACTGTTTTGGTCAGCATTACCTTTTTCAGCCTTTTTATTTCCATAATAGTTCATAAACCTGCAAATAATGTTCTGCTCAGAGCTCAGCCAAAAATGAGTAATTTCCTTTTTTCTTCACAGCAGTCCGGAACTAGTCTGTAAGATTCTCCCCAATGGAAGAATGAGACACATAATATACTAGAACCAGAGCCCATAAGAGAACTGAATTTAAATTAAAATAATCCCAAGAATTGCTTTTTTGCTTTATTGCGCAAAGTAGTCCCTTCATCCTTCATCTGCTCGGTTGCCATTTTAATAAGCTTTTAGGTGTTTATTAGAAACTGTGCCATTAACTTGCATCTGTTCCACTCCAGGAAATTGGCTGTTATCGTCTGTTTTCTTCCTAAAATACTCGCTATTCCCTGTATGAGACTTTACCCCCTTAAATATGGTATTAAATATGGGATCGATGGTAGGCAAAGTCATCTTACGACTGTTCTGTTTTCTGCTGTTGCTGCAAACAAACATTAAGAATCTTTCCAAAAAGAAAAATCCTCAAGGATCCTTCATTAGGTGTACTCCTGGGAATTGGTAATAGATACTTGAGTATCATTCATTTTAGGAGCAGGATTTTGATGCCTATTAAAATCAATGTGCATGCTAAATATTTACTCTGTTTGTTTTGAAATTTGTGTTCCTTTTAAAAACAGCTTATTTTTGTGCCTAGGCTGTAAACGCATGGCTCACCCGTGCAGAGAGAGACAGGGGTTCACCAGTTCCCGGGGATATGTTGTGTTTTTTTTTTTTTTTTCACGGAATGGGACCTTAATTTCCCCCAGTTCCTGAGGGATGCGGTGCCGGCCTTTGGCTGGCCTCGTACCGGCGCAGATGGTACAGCAAGAAGAGCCTGCGAGTGCTGTGGGCCAAGGTTTATAGCATGCAGGGGAAAAAAAAAAAAAGGAAAAAAAGGAAATGTTAATATAGAAACTTGAAAAATCCCCTGATAAAGAGAAGGGAGAAACGCCAAAGGGAAGGAACAATAGCGTTGCTCCAAAAGTGGTATTCTAAGCCCAAACATAAAACTAAAAGTATCCTGATCTCATCTGTGCAGAGTCTATAAAATGCAATTACTCTGATATCTGGAATTTAAATAACTAGAAACTTTTATGTCTAGTCTTGTCTTGCTTTTAGCTTTCTTTTCAGTGGGAAAAACTGTCCAAGTTAGTGATAAGGAACCATTTTATTTGGGGAGGAGTTTTAAACAACACCCAAGGATGATGTCATTCCTGACACTGTTCATATCCTGATTCTAAATCTGCAATGGTGAAAGAAAGAATTATGTATTCGGAATGCTGTATCATTACAAACCTATTAGGCATTGTTTTAGATGTTTTAAAACAAGTCTTGGCCTATAGAGCGGCTTACTGGGTTTATAGAAGACTGATCTGCTTTTTAACTGGGAAAAAAAAATCATTACTCAGGCAGCATCTGATAAAGTGATAGTGCATAGATTGCAGACTACAGTACTTCTGTTTTGTTTTTTTTTTTTCTTTTAATGTGTTTAAAATGGAAAAGGTACTAGGGTTTTTTAGCAGGTAAAATATTACCCCTTACTTTTAAAACATTAAAGGAGAAAAGACTTGGAAGCATCTGAAAAGGAAGTGGATTGTTAAAGTTGCTTGAGAATTTCTTTTGCTGTCTGTTTAGGTAATCATAATTAAAAAATGCCTGAATGATCTTAATAACACATGATTCAACTGACAAGCACTAATTGCTCTCTATCAGGCCAAGAGAAGATGAATGTTGTCAAGAAAACCACAAGTCAGACAAGCTGATTCTCTTCTAGTCTGACACCATGTTCCCATGTACAAACCAGTTTTTACTGGAGTCTTTCCAACATCAAAAGAAAATCCTTGCCTTCCCATTAATTTTCGTTGCTGGCAGGCTCGGGCTGTTTGTGACGAGTTACTTTCCTTACTATTGCTGGCCGGCTAACACACGAGATTGTGCAAAGACAAAAATGTAAACAGGTTTCCCAACTTCTCTTTATCTCTTGTAGGTTAAACTGAATACATTCTTGCACTGGAATACGAAGTATTAGGTATAAAAACTTTTTTTTTTTAAATTGTCATAGCAGGATATTTTTTTTTTCCCCTTTGCACTGGAATGTGCAGTGCACTGGGCCAGGTAGAATAACATTTTATTTTATTTTTTTCCAAAGATTTTGGGGGGGGGGGGGGGGGGGGGGGGGGGGGGGGGGGGGGGGGG
>JAOQGH010000006.1:10773843-10827500 GCA_025769975.1 Gallinago jamesoni | reverse complement strand
AAAATTTTTTTTTTTTTTTTTTAAAATATTTTGTTTCCCCCCCCCCCCCCCCCCCCCCCTTTTTTTTAAGACAGCCTATGCAACTTATGTCATTGCAGAGAAAAATCCCAGTTTTATATAGCAGATGCTATCTGCAGGATTTCCTGCGAGGTGATGTCTATCTACTGCCGTTTTCTTTCTTCCTTTCTTTTGTTTTAAAGACACCTCTTTTTGTTTTTTTTTTTTTTTTTCTTGTCTGTGCTTCTTCTATTCAAAATTAAAACCTGTCCTTTTGCTGTTTGACTTTATTCCTTGATGGAGGTAGAAGTAGGAGGAGATACTCTGTGATCTTCCATCCTTCCCATTTATATTTGGGCATGGGTTAGGGAGTAGTATTGGAGGGGTGCAGGTCACTGGGGCAGCCGTCTATCAAGATAAATGTGGTGACCTCTCTTGTAAACAGTGTTTAAAAAATAGTCCCTGCTTTGTAGTAAGTTTTAACTTAGTCACCCCAATGTTAATTATGAAGGGAGAGCGTATTATGTTTTAATGTAGGTTTGAGACTCTCACAACTAACAATAATAAGGATAAAACAAGAAACCCTGGAATATTCCTGTAAACAAAATATCTCCTTTAGCCAGATATTTTAAGCTGGATCGTTAAACCTCTCCTCAGAGTTCAGTAGTGCCAATTCCTCTTTTATTAAGGTGGTTTTTTTTTTTTTTTTGAGAGGAACAGGAATACTGACTTTGTTGTGAGCGCACCCAGACTGAGATCAGCTTCTTAAAACTCTTAATGTCATTCTCAAACTTTCATTCTTAAACAGCAAGTCAGTTATCAACCTTGATAATATTTCCCTGCCAAATTTGATCAGTTTTAACTATTTCATGCCCACCTTTAGCATGTCTGGAGATAGGAGATCTTTCAAAGGACCGGATTGCTTTGTGAAAAATGAAACTTTGCATTTTCTCTCTCAAATTTGGCACCTGAAACTAGTCCCTGGTCAACATCTCGGGGTGCTCAACCTGGTGTAGAAACAGAGGAGTAATGAACACATTCTCCTCTCCAGTTCCTTTTGCTAGCAATAGAAATAAACCCGGCTCGCTGGGTGGGTGATGAGGGAAGGTTGGTGGAGGACACGTGAGGAGAACGTTCCTGGCTGTCCCTCCCCTTCCCTGGGTCACCTTTGCAGGTATTCTTCCCCGGATTTTGGCTCGCTGGCAGTAGAAATAAGTAAATAAATCAGAGCAGATAGGCAAGACTGATCTGACAGAGGGTTGATTTGTCGTTTTGAAGCCTGAAAACAAAAAAAGTACCTGTGTTTTTATGTCAAAACTATTATGAAATCTAAGTGAAATTATAATAATCTGTGACAGGTTGTAAAAAGCAGGGAGATAAATTCCTTTTCTTAATTTTTGCGTGTGCTGGGGGAATAACAAATTCCCTCTCCTCTCGGGTGGTGCCCTGGGATGCTGCTGACGGGCACCCGGAGGTACCAGGGGACACGGGAGGGCAGAGCAGCCAGAGCCTTTCGGGGCAGCACCAGGAGAGGGGTTATTTGTTCCTGCCTCACACTTTTCTGCAGAAAATAATGAGAACCCTAGAGCCTGTCCTGAATTTGTAAAATCCTTTGCTTCTGTTAGGAAAGTGAACAACTATTAAAAAATAAAAGAAAATAAAAGGAGCCAGAGGGGTGTTAACATCAAGACTATGTCACCTGGCAAACAGCAGCCGGGCATGGGGCGTTCTGAAAACAGCCATTAACGGGTCTTGCTGAATCCTTTGTCAGGGATTTAGATATTCGGATATATAAATAGTTTAATTCTAGCTTGTATTTTTGCGAAATAAGGCTGAAAAATAAGATCTGGCACCTTCTGCTGTATGGATCAGAGCGGTGTTGTGGTATCCATAATATTAGAGGCTTCTAGGGTTTTGGGTTGTGGTTTTTTTTTTTATTTTATTTGTGGTGGTATCTTTCAATAGATTATTTAAGACAACAGTTTGGGAGTTCATTCATTGGCTTTGCAGAGGAAAGGCATTTGGTGTTTATGTCTAAATGCAGTTATCGACTTGCTCTTCGGGAGAGGATCTCTGTGCTTGGACCTGGTGGACTGGAGGAGGGTTGTCCCCTGGTCAGACCCTTACCCATGCAGGAGGTGGTGGCAGCTCTGGGATGGTGTCCCTGAAAGGGGACAGTTGTGGAGGGGGCACGGCAGCCTCCGGTAGGTCCTCTGCTCTGCTGCAGGGTGGCTGAGGTTTCCACATACACCTTTGAACATATAGTCTGGGCTGTGATGGGCACGTTGGTTGGCGTGGTTCCTGCAGCCGAGCGAGGAAGGTGCCAACGGGCGATAAGCAGTGCCATCTAGGGTTGAGCCTGGCCCCGGATTTCCATCGGGAGCCCTGTCTAAGCAGCCGTGGCCATGGAAGGTTTCCCCAGGGCAGGGTGTATTATTGCTCATACAGAAATACATCTTTCTTTAGATTATATGTATTTTAAAAGTACTGATCCCTACACCCTGAATCTTACTAAGAAATTTTAATCCTGAAGTTATATCAAAAATATGTGCCAGGAGGATTGCAGGGTATTCTTGCTGGGTCTGTGATGTTACGTGAAGTCCGGGAAGTTCCTGGTGTGTAGGTGGTGAAGGATTTGGATTGTTCTTCAGAACCAGAGGGCATTGCCTTCCAGCTGATGTGTGCAGGAGAACATCTGCTTGAGGAGAAGCTGCTGCATATATTGGAAGGGGCATAATGGACTTCTTATGGTTGAGCAAACCTGACTGAGCCACATGAGTTGCCCAGAAATAACTGGGGATTCTGTCTGGATCTTGATGTTACTACAACCTCTTCTTTGTTGTTTGGGTTTTTCTTTTGGTGGGGGCAGGAACGACACACCAGGGGGAGCATGAGAGGAAGGATTTGAGTTAAAAAATTCATTTTTTCCACAGGGAAACACGTTTGAAATTCTGAGTAGCAGAGACCTCTGACAACCCATCTGTATATATGCCATATATCTCCATTTCTTCTGCTTTGTAGCCGAGGCATTCCTTAGGGGCAAAGTCTGAAGAAGTCAATTAACTCTAGAACTGACCTATACCCAGAAGGAAAAGATTTTGTTTTACAGATTTATCTGAGGTTTGTGTGTAGCTTTGGGGGAACTCATTAAACTTCACGGCAGATGCTATGGTCTTGTTAGTGCCATCCAGAAAGGCCTTGTGGTTTAGGCTTTGGATTACAGTTTTCCACAAAGAACCACATTATTTTAGGGCAAGCAATTGAAGACGGTGCCAATGTTAACGTTCTGTCATATCCTTCTCTGCCCATATTGCCCAGTCTGGAGCCCACGCTCCAGCAATGGTACTTGCTGAGGACACTTCAGCGTGGCCTTCACATAAGATGGTGTGGAGTAGCCCTGGTCCCTCAAACCCACCTGTGTCCCCTTCTTGGCAACCACAGAAAGCAGCCTGTTCTACCAAACTTAGGAGCCAGCTCCCAACTCCTGGCTGGTGCCTGTGGGCAGGCGTAGGTTTCCATTATTTTTCAGTAATATTTAAGTTCAAATGACTATAACTTATAATAGCAAAACCATAATTTCATAAACACTAACAATTTATTTCCCAAAGTGCTGAGCCTTATGCCTTATTCTGTCACCAGATTATAGCGGGAGGTACAACAAGCTGTGGATTTTATTTCTTTATCCCCGAATTAGATGGCTTTTCTAGGTGGGTTGGTGGAGTTGAAGGACCATAGCATGGGTTTACGTGAGGAGAGGGGCTGGGGGAATGGAGTCACGACTCCAAACCTTTCTTCAACTCTCACCTGTGAAATTATTCATTTCCCAAGGAGTTTACTTACCTTCTGGTTGGAAGGATTAGGTCAGGGGGCTGACTGTAAGGTCAAACTACTTAAAAGGCAGTTATTTTGAAGATGCACTCCACCACCCCACCCCAAAGCAGCAGGCATGGTTTGCCTTGGCATTTCAGGTTCCTGCTTCTTCCTGCTGGAATTTCTCCATTTGCTAACTTCGGGCTTGCTGGTTTCCTTATTTCTACTTTTTTTCTTTTTAACCCTTGCTTTTTTCCTGTAAAGTACCGGTGGAAACTTCTTCAGCCAGTTCTTTGTTGGCTCTGCTGGTGGAATGACTAAAGGCTGGAGTGGGAAGAATGTCTGGCCTTCACGTCTGTGATCTGCTGATTCATAGATAAATATCCTATAAAACGCATAGTTGGGCTGCTCCGAGTTTAGGGCTGAATGTTCTTTCATGATCTATTTGGGAAAACAGCCACAACTTGACTCAAACTTTCCAGTTGGGTATGTCTTGGTTCCAGTATTGTGAAGTTCATCAGCCTGACTTGAAGGGAAGTCCTGGTTCTTGCTCCTGAGCGTTGGGCTCATCCATCTGCTCTTATGCCACGTGGAGACCTCACCAGGTCACCCAGTGTCTTGATATTCCTCTTGTGGGTCTCGAGCAGTGATATATGTGATCCCGGAGCTTTTGAAACTCATCTTTTGCAGGGGCCCAATTTGCTAAAACGAAATCTAGATTCAAAGTGCTAAAAGGAGAAATCCAAGATGGCTCATGGCTACCAAACCGTGGGCAGAGAAAAGCCCAAAAGCTTCCCCCCGCTCTTTTTTTCCCCACCAAAAGAGAAATTCAGAAAGGAGATGGTCAATGAAAGTGTTTATTTTCTGTGGTGAAGGAAAATAAGTGTTTTTGTAAAATTTGCACAGCATTACTTGTAGGGAAAGAGGGAAAAGAGAAGAATGAAGGTGGGTGCTGGAACACAGTGATGTGTAGTCCCTACTTGGTTTTCTGTGCGGGGGGGGGGGATCATGTAGCAATATAAATTACAGCTGAGAAACACTTGTTTTCTTGATCTTGTTAAAGCATTTCTTAACACAATGGCTTTTTTTCTCAAGTATTAGCATTAATTACTGAAAATGTTAATAGGTTTTGTGGATTGAACAAGTGGGAAGACTAGCAACAACCTGGTATTTCAAAAGAAAATAATATTCTGTCCTCTAGATTCAAAGATAATTCAGAAAAGTAATAAAAGCTTGTGAAATCATATGGAAGAAAGCTTTAAGTCACTTCACTCCTTCATCAGATAGAAAGTGAATACCTCATTCCATTGGCCAAAACTCTGTGTCTTGGAAATGACCCTGTAATTTTATTTTTTTTTTCTTTAGCCAGTCACCGAGTTTCATATGTTTCAGAGGACTTTTCCCTCCCCTTCTCGAATATTCATCTGAAACCCTCCAACATCTCGGGGCGTTCTGGCAGCGGAGCTCGCTGCATGTGCTTCCCGTAGTCAGCGTGCACCAATGATCACTCTTTAAATCACACAGCGCAAGATTTCATTAAAAATTTGGAGAACCATCTTATGACTCGGTTGATGATCTCATTTTATCCATACATGGTACTTATTAAGTAAATACCTTTGAAGCATAGGAAACCGTCTGGGAACCGACTTGTGTTTCTTCCTCTGCTGTGTTATCTTAATTCTGTTGGTAGTACAGAAGTCCTGAAAATATTTTTTTAAGGGAAATATACATTGGAAATAATGCAGTGCTATTCTTATTTCTTTTTGCAAACTTCCTATTTTTTTTTTAACTTTTTTTTTTTTTCCCCTTGGGACTTTGCTGTTCTTTAGGTGCTTTAACTTTGTATTTACTCTGATTTCCCTCGCAGGGAGGGTTCGGTGAAGTACCGAGCGCGTTTCAGACCTGACTCCAAGGCAACAGGAGGTTTTCCAGGAACTAATTCTGGCCTTTTCTGTGAGAACCCTTGTCAGCACATTTTTGCCGTAATGAACCAGTGAAAAAACCCCAAGTATTTTTGGTAACACCACACCTCTGCGGGGCCTGTCCTTGGAGGATGCGTGCGCTTCGGAGGCCGGGGAATTACACATCTTGTGCGTGTTTCTTCTGCTTTAGCTATGAGGAAGTGTTTACACTGACAGGCCGGGACAGCAGCTCCCGGAGCCATCCCTTGTTGTTTCTCCAGCCTCTCGCCTTCTGGGGTTATTAACTGTTTCCTTGAAAGTGGGAGCCTTTTAGACATCTGACTGAGGGAGCCGTCTCTGCTTTGGAGGCACCCAAAGGAAAGGTCCTGGCGTAGGACAGACGCTAGGTAGGAGGGACCTCCAGCATGTCTTCAGCTTGATGTCCTGCTTGAGAAGGGACTGTCGCCCGTAGGAGGTCAGCTCTGCTGTGGCCTTGTCTCACCTCCGTCCCTGGGAAGGTAATGGAGAGACTCATTCTAGATGTCTTCTCCAAACAAGTTGAAGAGCAGGGGGTTATTGGAAGGGGACAACCAAGATACAACTACTACCGAAGTAGTAGTACCTTGTAGGTTGAGGGAGATCATTCTCCCCCTCTACTCTGCACTGATGAGGCCAACAACTGGAATTCTGCATCCAGTTCTGGACTCCCCAGTTCAAGAGGGACAGGGAACTACTGGAAAGAGTCCAGCGAAGGGCAGCGCAGATGATTCGAGGATTGGAGCATCTCCCTTATAAAGAAAGGCTGAGAGAGCTGGGACTCTTTAGTCTGGAGAAGGGAAGGCTGAGGGGAGACCATATACTTGTAAGTATCTAAAGGGTGGGTTGAAGGAGGAGGGAGCCAGACTCTTTTCGGTGGTTGCCAGTGAGAGGACGAGGGACAATGGGCACGAGTTGGAACAGAGGAGGTTCCACTCAAATATGAGAAAAAACTTCTTCACGGTGAAGGTGACAGAGCCCTGACAGAGGCTGCCCAGGGAGGATGTGGAGTCCCCTTCTTTGGAGATTTTGAAGCCCCACCTGGATGCCGTCCTGAGTAATATGCTCTAACGTGCTCTGGGCAATCCTGCTTCAGCAGGGGAGTTGGACTAGATGATCTCTACGGCCCCTTCCAACTCTAAAAATTCAGTGAGCATCGGGAGTCCCCAGGGATGGAGATCGCCCTGGTGCTGTTCCACCTTTACAGTGAAAATGTTGCTACTGAGCATCCCGAAGAACAATTTTGGCTGTTGCCCCTCAATTCAAACCCTCCCACCTACGGCTGTTGTTACCCTTCGCTCCAGAGGACTATTGCTCACAGTGTGACACGAGCTCCTCTTGGCCGTCAGGGCTAGTAGTAGGGCTTCTGTGTGAGAGAAAACCAAAAATTTGCTTTGAAAGAGGATGTAGCTGTTCATCCGAGCCTTAATTTTCTTCTGTTAGTGTTGTTAGCTCTGCAAAGCGGACGTCAGTATTTGATAGAGAGAGGAGCAGTCGGAACAGTCCCGAGGAGGAGGAGGAGGAACCACCCAGCATTTAGCCCAGCGTTTCCCTGCATTGTGTTCTGGGCTTCCCAAATTGGATTGAACGTTGTGATTGAGAAGATTGTCAGCACTATGCAAATGAGAGAGAGAAGTGAAAGTGCATCTCATGCAAGTAATTTCTATGTAGATAATTTGCCATAAAAATTTATATTGCAGTCCTTAAAACCTTCAGAGATTTATTCTGTCTAGGGAAAGGTGATTTATATGGTATTAAAACACTTTTTATGTTCCAGTCCTTTAGATTTAATGTTTATTGCCTATAAAAATGAAATCTTCCTGTGGATATTTAAAAGTTTTGGTACTGTGTGAAATATATCTCCAGCTTAGAATCTGAAATGCTGTAGAGATGCAGTAAATAAGTGATGGAGTGTTACCTCAGGTTCAGTAGCCTCGGCAGTTCAGACTGACTCCAGGGCTGAATCCATTATGGAGCTGGCGTTCTGCTTACCTTAGACATATGGTAAAGGAGAGCGTATAATGACGGAGGTAATGTGTGATTTTGTCATTCTGCTTTGGCGGAATATTTAGGGCAGTTTGTACAAAGGTTTTTGAAACCGAACTTGTGTGTAGTCAGTATTCAGATGCAGAATTAGGCTCATTCCTTACCCACAAAGGGCTGGATTAAAGCACAAGCTCGGGGTTCGCTGCTGCGGGAGCAGCAAAAGAAGAAAGGCCACTTTGCATCCTTTCTGTAAGCAGCCTCTGGGGTGGCCATGGGGGAACGGGGCCGGCAGGACAGGACTGGTGCAGGGCTGGGAACGGATAGGCAAGGGGGAGTCTGCTCTGGGTTTATTTCTGGTTTAATTGTTGGTTATTTTTGCTATCCCTATTACTGTTTGGGCAGCGGCACAGAAAAAAAAAATGTACTTCTTCAAGACAGATAGGGAACTACTGGAAAGTGTCCAGTGTAGGGCAACAAAGATGATGAAGGGATTGGAGCATCTCCCTGATGAGGAAAGGCTGAGAGAGCTGGGACCCTTTAGCCTGGAGAAGAGAAAGCTGAGGGGAGACCTTATTAATGCTTATAAGTATCTAAAAGGCAGTTTGAAGGAGGATGGAGCCAGACTCTTTTCAGTGGTTCCCAGTGACAGAACAAGGGGCAATGGGCACAGCTGGAACATGGGAAGTTCCACTCAAATATGAGGAAGAACTTCTTTAGGATGAGGGTGGCAGAGCCCTGGAAGAGGCTGCCCAGGGAGGGTGTGGAGTCCCCTTCTCTGGAGATCTTCAAGCCCCACCTGGATGCCGTCCTGAGTGATGTGCTCTGGGCAGCCCTGCTTTGCAGGGGAGTTGGACTGAATGGTCTCTAGAGGTTCTTTCCAACTTCACCAATTCCACGATTCTTTGAAAGCATAATTCCTAACCTCATAGTGTAGGTTTCTCTTCCCTTCTTTCCCAGACACTATAAAATACAAAGCATGAAAGGCACAGAAACAAATCAACTTGAGTTTTCACCCAGAAATAAGAAAGTGCGTGTAGGTGGTTGTTTTGCCTTGTAACTTCTTTAATGGTGGTGCCCTGAAAAAGTAAATGCCGTAAGACACATTGCTTTTTCCCAAATGTTTCTCATGGGTTTAGAGTTCGTCCAGCAGGAAACCTACACAAGTTAAACTCTACAGCACGTGTCCCACCAAACAACACCCACTCCCTCATCCCCTCCAGTTTTATTCTGGTCTGCACAGAGATTTTGGAAAGCCAGGATCGTTTTCTAAATGTCTTTTTTTCCTGGGTGATATGAAGGAAGTGGAGAGGCAGGAAACCAGAATAAGCCTGTGGTGGGTTTAAGCAGAGTTTGTGCTTTGTGTGTAGGATTCTAGAAATATGATTTAGCTAAAGTTAAGTGAAAAACAATAGCTGAAAAAATCATCAGGCTTCAGCTGAATGACTGTAGACCTGGGTTCCCTTACTGTTCAGGTTAAGGTCTCTAGCATGAAATGGCTTCTGCATTTCAAAGTGTTTTTTTTTTTTCCCCCCCCAGTGCTGTTTCAGTGGATCCAGAGAATTTTCCGCAAAGCGTTTTCAGGGATCTGCTTTGGATGACTGTCTTCATAATGTGAAAATAAAATTTTCCTATTTTTTTGCGTTGTGAAATACTGAGCTCTGAAAAGCATTAGGAGATTTCAGGCTCTTTGTGATGCTGCTGTTGAAGCAGATGCCTACAGATGTCTTTGTGTAGAAGAATTATTGTTTTATTGAGGTGATCCTTTGTACTTATCAGCCAGAGACGCTGCCAGAACCCAGCTCTGGTGGTCTGATAATTCCATGGGTTTGTTGGGCTTCGTATTTGCCTACTTGCTGCTTCTGCAATAAGCTTAGTAGTTAGATATTCAGCTCATACCAGAAATGCATTTTCTTTTAAATACCTGGATGTTCTCTAACTAGAACTCTTTTTCTTTTTTTTTTTTTTTTGTCCCCCTAATCATGAAGCATCTAAACTGAGAAAGAAAGAAACCAAGCCAGTCTCAAAGCGAAACTTCATTTGATATAATGCGTAGCATGTTGTGTCATCTCAAAAGAGGCATTTTTGGATCAAACTTTCACATTTTCAGGCCTAGGGCTTTATAGTATTTCATCGGTTTTCTCAACAGAAGCACTTTCTGGCAGTTGTGTGAGGGTGCCCAACATGTTCTTCTGTATATATGAAAGCTAAAATTTGGCTTTTCTTCAAGAGTGTTTAGCTAAGGGATGGAGATACCAGAGGCAGTGAATCTGAGAGTAGCTCCGAGGTAATCCAGATATTTAGTTGTGGTTTGTCTGAAAAGATCATGGGGATGGAGAATGGTGATAGCAACTTCAAACTCTTCGCTGAAAACCTTTGTCTTGCTGCTAGAGGTCACAAAGTTGAACACTGGTTTTGGTTCAGAAATGTGATTGTGTTAACATAGATGGGAAATAATTCATGAGGACCTGACTTTTGTTCTTAAAGGACTTTGGATGACTCTGGACTTGGTTCCGGCCACAGCAAGAAGGAGGGTACGTTGTCCCACTGTATCGGAAAGTGTTGCTCTGTATTTCAGTTTTCATATAGGAGATACATGTACATATATATATGGGCTGAAAATCATTGTATGATGGAGTGCCTTGAAAAGACACAGATCTAAATGATTTCTTGATAACGAGATCGCTTGTGTCCCCAGTGCATCATCTACCTCCCCAAATTGCACGGAAGCAAAAATTACTGTATTGTAGATAACTGTATTTGTAGAATTTCTTTCTGTGCGTGGGGAGGGAATGAAGTAATCTGTTCCATCAGCTTGTAAAACCGAACTAATTAACAGACAATCAGCATTGATTGAGACAGCTGCATTCTTTACCGAGGGATTGTAAACACAGTCTTCACAGAATTGTTTTTACTGCTCTAAAGTGCAAGAAATTGAAATTGTATTTGATAGCCAAAATTAAGGACTTTTTAGTGACAGTGTATCGTAGCAAGGTTGACAGTGCCACTGCAGCTAAATCTGTTGTTTTCATTATAGTGCGATTTGTCACAGTGGATAGTGGGGGAATTCTATAAATTATCACCAAAGAAGTTCTTTACAGTTAAAAAAAAAAGTATTTTAGGTGTACTGTCTACCTTGGTTGTGTTTGTGGATCAAGCAGACATTGTCTGTCCGTAGTTGGGTGCTCATCCTGGTGGGGATGCCTTTTGCTGATTCCAAATACCACTTTTGCAGTATTTTAAAAATATTTTATATATGCCTTGGTTAGTGCATGATTTCTGGAAGGTTTTGTAATAATTCCTGATACATGGGTTAGTGTATGTTACTAGAAATGCTGATGTAAAAGAAAAAAGGACATTCTGTGTTAAAAGTATGGTACAGAGAATAGTACTTCTGGTTCTAAACTAGCTTGCAATATTATTAACCCTGAGCATGTGATTTTTTGCTATATGCTGTTACGTGTGCTGTCAGCTCCAAGCCAGCCAGCTTCCTTGTGACTGTACGTTCAGCTAATTTTTACCTCGTGAGTCAATTCTGCTATTTTCCTTTTCATGTCACAGAAAACGAGCTCAAGTGAGCGCTGCAACGTGTAGTTGGGGAAACACCTAGCTAGACGAGGCATCCTGCCTTCCACCACCCCTGCCTCCCGAGCGCGGTGTGGAGTGGGATGCTCGCGGTGAACTCCGATCGTCCAGATGAAATATTAAAAACCTGTAATCGTCTTCTGAAAGGCTTCAAAATCTGCTGCTCTGTTTAATTGTCCAAAATCGCCTGATGCTTGCCGTTGGTATTAAAGGGCAGACGTACATTCATGCCGCTGTGTGGTGTCAGGCCAAGCTGAGTCATTATTTGGGATTTGGATCTGAAGGAACACTGAGAGGCCTAAATGGGACTTCAGTAGTAGCAAAAAAACCTAAATAAAGAAAACGTTGCTTTCTCATTTCCTATTTATATCCATAATTTTTTAGAAAACATCCACCAACTGCATCCACAGGCAAGTTCTCAAAAAAGCTATATTTTTCCCATCATGGGAAAATGCATAAACCTTATGGCGTGCCCAGAAAGTCAACAAACTCTGACCAAGAGAGGAAGCACGTTAGTCAGGAGTCAAGGACCGTTCTCTGAAAACACTCTGCCAAATACTCTTCCTGCTTAAATTGTTTATCAAACAGCGATTTCGTTTGCCAGTAAGTTTCTTCTGATCTTGTTTTTGTTACTACTGATTTCTTAATATGAGTTCCCCGTCCAGCTTCCTCCATGGAAGGCTGCAGTCCCTGTCCTCTGCCTGGTGTCCCTCCAGTGGTGGCTTTTCCTGAGTCCACATGCCTGATGGTCATTCAGGTTTTTAAACTAATAGCAAGAAACCCCAGGTTAAGGCTATCCCCATCTTTCCAAACCACCTTTGTCATACACGTGGTGGGATATTTTAATAACCTATTACAAAACACCTGCAATGCCCAAAGACACGAGGAGGGAGCGAACCATTGAGGTGTTGTGTTAGTTCAGGTCCGTGGTAATTTTTTCCCATCCCTCAAGGAATCGCTTTGTTGGAATGTGGTTTTAGAAGTATTTTTAGTTTGCTTTTTCGGTGTGTATTTATACTTTTGTTGGTAAATATTTTATGTCCGAATGTTAGGAAAGAGCTTAAGTAGCTTTCACATTGGTGGTTGCATTTGGAGACTGAAAGATTATTGAGTGGTTGTTGTGATGGGCTTCGGGGTAGACGGTTGGTCTGTCTGGAATAGTTAACCATGTTAAAAAAAAATAAAATTAATAACACGTGTCATCAAAACAAAAATAATTGTGAATTTTTGTTCTAACTGACACTTAGTGTAGTTAGGATTTGGGTGAAGTTTAAATAAAGTGTGTGCAGCGAGTTTATTTTCACTTCTGAATAAAAACAAAACAAGAAAGCTTGAGTTTATTTTTTTTAAATTTATTTAAACAGTAAGTTCCCAGAACTCGCACTGACACACGGCTGTGTATGTATATATGTTATTGATTTATTGGTGGCAACCTGTACAGCAAGTTGTAAATCCCGGTCTGTGTTACAGTGTGTGTCTCGCTTGGAGCTTGGTCACGCTTCATTTCCCAGCAAAGCCCAGGCTGAAAAGGGGAGTAACTAAATACTTTAAATGATGTAACAGAGCTTAGTTAGAGGGTTGAACTTTTTTTGTTATTAAAACCACTCTTTTCAGACTACGTTTTGCTTTGATCTGTGGTCAAAAGCATTATTTAACGTGACTTATGAATCTGATCTTGCTTGGAAGTCGGACATGAGCTGAGTTGGTGATGGTGCTTCACTGCAAAATGGCAGCGTGGTCCCTCTCCACCTGAGCACAGGGGCTCCAGGCGCGGTAAGAACAGTCCATTGACTAGTTTGTAATTACTTGTCACTTAATTGCCCCTTAAAAATCTTTTTAAGGGCCGAAGCTCTTTTAAAAATAATCTGTTAAAAATGTAGTTTATGAGGCACGGTTGTGGTGCGCCTCCTGGCTAAACCCAAGGGGTTTGGTGGTCTCAGTAGTGGGATGAGGCTGTGGTGGTCTCCATGGTGGTCTCCTCAGTGGTCTTCTTGCCATCCTCATCCTGCAGCTTGGTGTCTGGGAGGGGCCATGAGGGGACTGGGGGACCCTCCTGCCCTGACACGGAGGTGACACAGCAGGGCCCGAGTGGGACCCAGCGTGCCATACCTGTGACAGTGTGGTTATTGCTCCTCCGCTGCCACTTCAAAGAGGGGGTGACAGGTCCGCTGTGATGTGGTGGGACCCGTGGTCAGAATGGCTCTGGTGCCTGGTCTTGGTCAGCTACTGATCAACCAGCAAGACAAAGCCAAGCAGATCTATCTTACTTTGTGTCTTGTCCTTGGCAAAGCCTTTGCGAGCAACAGTGGGTTTCCTTTGGTTTCCCCTAATTTATTTTATTTGGCAGGAGATGCAGTTTGATTCCCCACTGCCCTGTAGCTGCTGGGAAAGTCGCATATATTAAGTTGAGGCATTATTTTTTTAATTTTATTTTTTTTTGTTTCTTTCAAAGTAATTAACCAGCGTGTACATGGTGATCTAACTCAACTTTATCGTGTAGGAAGCCATCGGGTGCAGGGGCCGGGAGGCTCGCTGGCCTGTGACGTACTCTGAGGCCTGCCTCCTGGGGAGCCCCGCTGCAGCGGCCTCTACCCTAACCCGCTGCTTTGGGGCCTTTTCTCCGGTAGCTCCTGAAGCAACTGGTTTGAGCTTTGGCTTTTTAGGTGGAAGAGTGTGAAAATGAGTGTGGGACAGTCAGTGGGGCTGTGGGCAGCACCCCCAGCGGGGCGGGAGGGGTCGCAGAAGCGAGGGGTCCCTCTCCACAGCAAACGCTTGGATTTACTTTGCAGGAAATTTATATCCTTTAAAAACGTAGTGAACCGAAATGGAAATCCTAGCGGAGTGTTAAGTTACTGAGGGAATGGGTTTGCTGACAGGTTTTTTGTTGTTTTGTTGGGTTTTTTTTTGCCAGGTATTGAAACCAAACTCGTCTGTGGGTGAGGTGGTGGAAGGTGGTGGTGGCCTCACAGTGCTGTAGTAGAGCATCTGCCTGAGAGGACCTTTAAGGAAGCCTTGGAGAGGAGCAGGCTCAGAGATGCAGAGAGCAGCGATCGCTCCCGCGGTCTGGGTGACACCTTCCAGCCGGTTTTTAGCTTGCCCAAGACTTGAGGCAAATGCTTGCTGCGGTGGGGTAGCCATGAGGTGAAAGTAGACATGGTGGGAATGGAGGCAGAGATGACTAAGAGCCTGGTGTAGGCGCTGAGGAGCATGAGGAGGAGGAGAGACGCTTTGGGGTTAGGGTTGAGGATGCTGTGAGTGAAAGCTGAACCTGGTTTCTGGAGAGATGTGTTGGAGCACGTCGCCAGCAGAGACGATGTCACCAGTGGTGGAGACCCAGCTCAGGTGCTGCTGGTCAGACCTGGAGCTTGTGAAGGCGTTCATCAGCTCTGAGTGCCTGTGGTTCTGAGGAGGGTGGGAAGAGGGAATAAATAATGCTGGAAGACGAAAACTTCCTTTTGGAACAAATAGACGGCATTCTGTTCTTTACCTGAGCGAGCAGAAAAGCTCGTTAAATACATCCTACAGACCTTTGGCATCAAGGTCTTTGTAGCTCTGGACAGTCCCCTGTTCTTTGCGTTTTATAAAAAGTATTGAATTCAAGGTGTGGGAGAGACGTTGCCTTGGCTGTGGCACTGGGGGGGTCTTTTCCCCCAGCAGAGCCTTTGGGGCTGGCGTTGGTATTTGTGCAGCTGCTTTATGCTGATAGGAGCTGCTTCTGAAAAGCCAGTACTGGCTTTCCCCTCTTGTGAGATTTTTTTGATAGGCTTTCTCTACGTTTGTGGTAGTGGCTGCTGTTATTGCCAACAGACAAAGCCACAACAATTTTTTTCAAATTTATTTTTTATTTTTTAAGAGGCTGTTAGTCGAGGTATCTCATTGACAGCTCCATTGGCACCTCCGGTTGTTGTTCTCTCTCCGCTTTACGCAGCGGTTGCCACACGTTGACTCGCTGTCCAAAGGCACTGCACAGAGCACAGAATTTGTTCCAGTTCAAGCTTGTTTAAAAACTGACTCGGAGTCAAATTACTTCAGTACGCGGAAATAAAATGTGTTTATTGAAATTTTGTACCTAATTTTGCGTGTGAAAGGTAATTGCATCAGTTTGCCAAACGGCAAGATGCTTCTTAAGAAACATGTTTTGTTTAACGCTTATGGGTTTTGATTTATTTTTTTTCTCCAGGAGTGTCCAATGCAGGTGTTTTGGGCTTTGCTTTACGTTCGTGGTTCACTGCTGATTTTTTTTTGGCTGTTTTTCAAGGCAGGGGAACGGTGGTTCTTGGTGTCTGTGCTCTCCTTGAACTCTCGGATCTGTCCCTTTGCTTGTGTTAAAAGGGGCTTTACAGCGAGGCAGGCACGAACTCATTTTACAGAAGAGAAACTTACTTTCTTTGTTGCATTCTTAGAATATGTTTTACCTTTCTGAGCACATCCAGATTGGAGCTGGTTCTTGCTTTTTACAGTCAAAATAGACATTAACAAAAATTCCCAGTGTCAGCTTTGTGGTTACTTTGCTGGTCGTAATCCCAGCACTTTATCAAGGGAGCCTGCTTGTTTTTCCAAAGAAACACATCGAGCTCGCAAAGCAGTTTATCATTTCTGAAATACCTCTGAAATACTTAGGCAATCAGTCTGTAGGCTTCTGAACAGGTGAAACTCTAGTGTTTTTAAGATTGAAGGGTAGGTTGCTTCGTATATCAGTTAGAGAAATATGAAATTTCCCCGGGTCAAGCATGCTGTGCCAGACACCTCTCCATCGGTGTCATCGTTGCACGGAGAAACTTTCCTTTAATAGGAAATTAAAAATTGCAAAAAAGCTTAATTGAGAGCTTTGATAGATCTGACAAATGCAGTGCTGAGAGAGGATGAAAACAAAAATGAGACTACTGAAAACTGCTTTCAGTAGCTGATTATCATGTAGACTTGGTAACTGATTGAAATGATGATAAAGGGAAATACCTTAAATACACGGAAACAAGTTTTCAGGGGAAATGGTTACTATTACATTTACTGGCAGAAAAATCCTAATCTACATGCAGTTGTGATTTGTGTCTATCCTTGTAAGAAGCAAAATGAGGTTTATGGTAAAGATGTGCTACTCTTAAAGCTTTTGGAGGCATAGCCCAGGCATTGTGTCTGTGACTGGAAGTCTACCAGAAAAATATCAATCTGTATTAAAGTTGGGATATATGCTTCTCGCTCCAGTGCGAGAACTCTGTGATAAATACAGGAGGGATTAAGCATTTTAAATTGGGAGAATAACACAATTTTGCGATACAGTTATATCACAGTACTTACCAATGATTATTACAGCTGTTTATAGCTTTTTCCATATGAAATGTAGGAATACCATAGAAATATGGTTTTAAGCAAAGGCTGAAACTAATTATGATAGATTAGGTTACAGCAGCTTGGGGAGGGGGGGACTGGGATGCTGAAGTGTGTGGGTTTCTTGGGTCCTGAAGTCCCTGTGTCAGGGGGTGTCCATAAAGTGGAGCCTTAGCACCATAGGCTTCGCCCTGCTTATATAGGTTCACTTTCTTCTACCCTTTGAACAACAGAAACTTCATAAATATAAAAAAAATAATAAATTCTTTCTAGAAGCGTTTTCCCAAGTGAGTAGTTTTTGGAGAGTCCATGGGAGAGTTTTGGAGAGTCCATGTCAGCTTCGAGAGACACCAGCCATCCGCTCGCAGGGCTCGGGCAGCAGAAGGGCTGGTTTGAGGCTTCCTGCTATAAAAAGGGAAGGAGGCTTCGGGGTGCTGAGCCCATCAGTCCTGAGCGGTGCAGGCCTGGCTGGGTGAGCACAGGAGAAGGCTCTGGGGAGACCTTAGAGCCCCTTCCAGTCCCTAAAGGGGCTCCAGTAAAGCTGGGGAAGGGACTCGTTGATCAGGGAGTGGAGTCACAGGATGAGAGGGAACAGTTTTACACTTAAAGAGGGGAGATTTAGATGAGATATTGGCAAGAAATTCCTTGCTGTGAGGGTGGTGAGACACTGGAACAAGTTGCCCAGAGAAGCTGTGGCTGTGGCTGGAGCTGTGGCTCCTATCCCTGGCGGGGTTCAAGGTCAGGTTGGATGGGACTTTGAGCAACCTGGTCTGGTGGGAGGTGTCCCTGCCCAGGGCAGGGGGTTGGAACTTTAAGGTCCCTTCCAACCCAAACCATTCTGTGACTCTATGATTATCAAGGTGTGCATCTTGTAGGGAAAGACACGTCAGCCCTAAAAGAAGACAACCCTGAAACCTGCCTGCAGTGAGGCTGGAGGTTTATAATTACTTGGGGTCAACCTGATTGCAGGTTGATATATAAAGGGGGGTTCCACCAGCCCCCCCTCCCTCCAGCTGTATTTTCCTACCTCCCTTTTGTAATGGTAAAACACCTTGTGGCCACAAAGGGGGTCTGAACATGGAGCTGAGCCAGTGCCACACAAGTTGGGAGGGGACACATGGGGTATGCTTTTAGCAGGCTTTCTTTCCCATGGTGGCTCCCCATTCAGCCGTGCCAGCGCGGTCGGTGGCACAGGGGTGGCGGAGGCAGAATGAGCAGGGCTGGCTCCTGGGGAGCCTGAAAGAGCCTGGAAATACTTGCATTAAAGAAAGACAAACTCCCTTCAAGTCGATTGTTGTTGCAGTGGATCACAGATTGACCCTTCTAGTTTTAGATATATATATATATTTTTTTAATACTGCATGAAAGAAACCTTTTAATGTTTGTTTTCTGAAGATTGCTTTTAATGACTCCAGCACCTAAAAGCGTAAGACTTTCTTGTGTCCTCTCTTCCCGTTGCCTCCCTCCCACCCCCAATAAATTTGTTGAAATGGGTCAAAGTAGAAACCCTGGGGAGAGTTCTTTACTTGTCTCTGGCTTAGGTGGTGTGAGCTGTGTCTGCCCTAAATCGATGGGACTTTGGGGCAGGGGGAAGGATAATGGGCTTGTGTCTTCTCTCTCAAAATGTGCTCCAAGTAGTGACTTGCTTTTTGCAGGGGCAATTGAACGGTGGCTATTTTTGGCCAGAAAGTTTATTAGCTAGTGTTGGATCGGTGGAACTGAAGCTTCCAGGCTTTGAATCCTTTTCTGTAGCTGGTTCACCTTTGAGCCCTGGTTTCTGTTTGCTTTTCATTGGAACCTTTTTGATTTCAAAGGTGTGGAGAATGATACTGAGACATGGTCTCCAATTTTTGTTATGCTCTAAAGGACACTGCGGTAGGCTTCTGTCTGTGCAGCGTTACATCCCCTTTTACTCACTGCCCACTTAGAGGGTGGCTGCAGTGCCTGGGGAGAGCGTACCTTTATGTGTTATGCACTAGTCAGCTTTGAGATCTCAAAGTTAATACCACTTACCCCTTAATATGTGCTTGCTTGCAGAAATAATGCATTGGCCACATTGAATTTTTACAAAATTGGGGTATCTAATGAGATTCAGTCACAAAAGTATGAAAAATCTGCCATGAATGCTTGTGGGCTGTAATCCTGTGTGTTTAAATAAATGCAACTTGCGTTAGACCTGGTTAAGAACAAGTAAGGAAGAAGAAATCAGTGATTTTTTCAAATTGTTTGATTTGGGGCTAATTAACTGTGACATACCTTGAAGTCTTAGTATCTAGTTTTGTATCAGATCTTGTATACGGGGCTGGATATATCCTGTCCTTCAGCTGGAAACGCATCTTTCTGTATCTGCTGTAAGTAAATGCTGGGTAAGATCTTGGGCTTGTGGGTTTCAGCCCGCAGCGTTAAACAGTTCTATGTAGCTGTGTGCTGGCATTTCTCCCTGGCGGTGTCTGTACCGGAGATGTCACGTAAGGAAATGTCTTGCCATGAGAAATTGTCAGGCCTGTCCCCGAAGGAATTCTGAACGTAATGGGAAGGTACCGGTGGTAAATCCATCGTGGCGCTGGTATCAATCAAGCATCGAGGGCGAGAAGGTTATTCTTCATTTGCTACCTGACTCCTCTCTTCATAATAGCACATAATATGAAATACAATTTATTTTTTAGTCAGTTCTTCTCTTTCTTACTTGTCTTTAAAAGCATAGGTCTTTAAAAGTCTGCTTTCCCGTAGCTGAAGTTGCTTGCTAGCGCTCTATATTGTAAAACAAAGCAGTTGATTCTTTGGTCTGCTGAAATTCCCTCTTACTTCATGATTTGTGTTTGCTTTGCTTTGCTTTAAATGTGTGCTTCCTTTTTAAATATAGTTTTCCAAGTTGCTGGCCGTACCAGATTGTTTATATTTTTTAAAAGCCTTCTGCTTAGCCGTTATATTGCTCTTTATAGTACTGCTTAACCACATTGGTTTCTGTTGCTCTTTTTTCTTGCATAAACTTAGCTGGGATGAATTTCAAATGTGGTTTATCCAACTGTTAAGTATTTCCCACTTTTCTGCAATAGATTTCACATATGTTACAGAATTCCAAACCAAGATCTGGTGGACATATTGCCCTGTTTTTTTCCTCCAAGTCAGAAATAGAGGGTTTTTTAAGCACTACAGTGACAATATTTAGGTCAGTGGCTCCAGCACGCTGCCTGGCTTTAAATCTATTTGTCATGTTTAGCTTATTTCCAAGGATTTAGATAACTATGGTCCATATATATATATATTAGGGGAAAAAAAAAAAAGTCTCTTAGTTTTGTTGTGATAAACCTTAAGGGGGGGAAGTACTGATCCTTTTGAGTTGGTAACTGCAGAAGGCTTTTTTTTTCCCCCTCCAGAGGTCAAACTGTGGAGTCACATAAAACACATGCACATCCAGTCCTTTACCCATAGAAAAATGCAACTAATAATTTGGAATTTAGTCTTTTTCATAGAGTATTCAGAAAAAACAAATTGGGAGCTGAACTACCTTTTTTTTTTAATCTGCTAGTTGTGTACGTTCTTTTTTTAAACTTGCAGAACAGGGTTTCAGCGGGTGTCCTGTCGGTACCTGCTCCCTGTTGCTATTTCTAACTCCTCTGCAAAGATGGGCAGAGGCACATCCTTTGTTTTCCCAGTTTGTTTCCCCATACTGGGTACCTTCTTCCACGAGGAAGTATAATATGACCCGATGCACAGTCAAGTTTTGACGCTAAACCATCTAGTAGTAACCAAATCTTCTTTACTTCTACTGTGGTTTTGTGTGTGGTGGTGGCAAGAGATGACTTGGCCAGTGGCTTGACCAACTACTGGGAACCTGGAATTTGACCCAACAGGAGGTGTGGTCCATCACAAGTTGTTGAGTTAGGAACAAATACCAGTGGCACAGCAGGTTTTGTGGTGGAAAATATTGGGGTTTTGGGATGCCAGTGGGAGGCACGTTGGCAGGGTGATGCGATGAAGGTGGCTGCAGAGGAGACCTGCTTTGTATCTTCTTGTTCTCACTTCTCATCAACTTCTTTCTCATAGCCAGGTTTTTGTCCTTTCAAATTGGTCAGGGGGGGAAACAGTCCCAAATTCCTCTTAGGAATTCTTGGTTATAGCCCCGAGTGACTTGGGGAATGCTGAGTGGAGGGTTTAGCCTTTATTTTTTTCACGTTACGTGGAATTACTACAGAAAAGGAATAAGCTGACACAGAAGATTGAGTATTGTTGGTTTACGTACTGATAAGTGACCTGTTCAATCTGTTCTGGTGACATTTGGCAGCACAGCCCTAAGTAGAGAAACTGGGATGGGGATAATGCGCTTGGACCAAGCTGGGAAACAGATGAAATATAAAGTTAACCAGTATTTGAGGTAATCATAATTTTTTTTTCATAGAGTAACTCAAAAAGCAGGCAGCTGAAAGTAAACCTGGCTTGAATGTGTCCAAGATGTGTAAACTTCATTGGATTTGGGAAGTTATTAGGAGGTGTTGTACACGTGTCACTGCTGCTGTCCTGTGTAATGTTGCAGTAAAGCCATGAACACTTGTGAGGAAAACGGTGACGTTTTTGTTGCAAGATGGAATCAAAACGGTTGTAGAACTTGATTTGGTGTTATTCAGGGGGGTCTGATTTCTGGCAGCTTGATGCTTTCTTCTGTACTGCTCTGTAGTCCAACCGTCCCGATATTCCAAATGACATATGTAGGAGCTTTTGGTTTTATTTCCGTAAGGAACAGAGCTCTAATGATAGTTCCTTTTTTGTTGTTGTTTTGTTTTTCTTGACAGAGAGAGCTCGATGCCACAGCAACAATATTGGCTAACCGGCAAGATGAAAGTGAGCAGTCTCGGAAAAAACTTATTGAGCAAAGTCGCGAGTTCAAGAAAAACACTCCAGAGGTAAGGAGAAACCCAGTTCCAGTCCGAGTGTCTTGCAGTAGTGTATGGCATTAGGCCTACCTTTTTAAGTCTTAATTTTTTTTTCCATGATTTTCTTGTATGTATTGCTAAGTCCACCACCCAAACTAAGGCTACCTATCTTTGGTGGCATTCTCATCAGGCAGCTTTTGCATTCTGTAAATAATGAAATACAAATTGATGTTTGTAGAGGAGGTATGGACACCAACCTTCAAACAGGCTGGCTCTGAATTTTGTAATAATGTAAAACCTGGTGAATTGCAAAAAAAAAAAAAGATAAAGTTCTTTGCTAATCCAAACTCTCTTAGCACTTGGATGTAGAAAGTGACATTTTGCTGCCTAAATAAATCTGTATCAAGGGCATAACTTCAAAGATGCTCATTTTTCCATCAAAAATCAAATTAAGTTTTGCTGTTGCTTTCGCTGGAAATGCAACAAGGTCAGTGCTGAGCTCTTTAGAAATCTCCACTCGGAGGATGTGCCTCGCGTGCAGCAGCTGGTGTGTGAAAGGTGTCGGGACCGATGCTCGGCAGACCTCGGGAAGGTGAATATTGGGTGTAGGAAGCTGGGAGTATTTGAACTCTTCCAGGCTCATGTTAACTTGTGCAGCGTGTGTGTCTGCACATGTGATGCGTAATTGTATAGAAAATACATATAGGGTGGTTAGAGTTGGAATAAAGTGATTTTATTAACTGTAATGAATGCACAGCAATATGTAGGGTGCTTTTTGTTGGTTTGGGGGGGCGTTCCCCCTTGATGATTGCCAGAAATCTATTCATCCAGGAATGTTCTAGGCTTCCCAAGCCCATTCCAGATAACTGATACACAAGTATTGATACCTTCCAAGGACCTTCCTGGGAGAGAAGCAGGAGGCAGCTCTTCCAACCTTCATTGCTGCTTCTCAAGTAGCAGATGCTGCTTTGCTTCCCACTGGGGCAGGGGGAGAGATGCTGGAGGAGCCACCAGGAGATGGGAAAGGGAATGTTGGAGCAGGATTGATTTATGGGGAAGAGAGAGGTTTAGTTCATGCCCTGAGGAGGCTTTGTGGGGCAGAAATTAGTTCTGTGTGTGTGGAAAAGGAGGAAAATTTGGGGACTGCAGCTTTGAAAGAACGGAACTTTTAAAAGGGAGCAAAAAAACTCTAAGCAGTAGCTCTAAGAGGGGGAGAGATGAGTAGGTGCCCTTTGCAGAAGAGAACAAACTGTGGGGATGAAGGAGAAAAGTGAAAAACGGAGAGGGTGTAGAAAATTATACAAAATCCAGAAAGTAAATAGACTTCTGGAGCCACATTCTTAAATTGTTTGCTAGAAGCTTAACTTCATTCTATGAGACTTACTCGAGTTTCTTGCTGCCTTCCTCTTTTTCCTACGAGGAAAATGACAGATTCTGCAGAATGTGGCTCCAGCTGCCAGCTCCGAGCTGATTGTGTGTTCCCAGGTTTGCTTCAGGATGATTTCTCTTGGTCAATTCTATTTTCATGGTGCAGAATGTTACTGGAGGAAGAAAACCCACCTTCACTCCCCAAAAGAAGGGAAGTCTGTGCAAGCTTCTCAAAGCTCAGACAGCTTTGGAAGACAGTTGAAAATCAGCAGGGAGGATTATTAATTACTCGACCTGATTATTTCCAAAACTGCAACCTCATCTGAAAACCTAGCCCATGTGGTGAAAGCATCCTTGAGGTGGACAGGAGACACACAGTGAGCCACTGGCATTTGCAGACAGATGCATTTATGTTACTAAAACAACAAACATGTCCCTTTTAATAACAAAAAAGAGTTCTGTAGTAGAAAACGAGCTTGCCTGCAGAACCGTTCTTTGGATAAATTACCCAGTGTACAGCTTAATTTAAATTTCCATGATGAAGTACCAACTTTCTTGGTATAAAAAAAATCCCAAACCCACAAAGATGGAATTGTTAAATGTAACAATTTGTTTCAGAATTCTACTTTCCATTTCTTTCTCACTCTGCATGCATCCCTCTCAGGGCAGTAGCGGTTTAGCCGGTTCCAGCATCTCTTTTCCGCTGCTACAGCCAGTCTCGCCATAAATCAGGAGACAAGTGTCGATTGCCTTGACTTTCCTATCCATTGCTGTCCTCCAGACTTTCCATAATCCCTGCTGCAAGCAATCTCCCACCTAGCAGAAAAGGGTTCAAAAAAAATTACTGGTGAAGTTGAGGATATTTATACTTCTGTTTCTTTTTACTTTAAAAACTGTGACAGATCTATTTGGGTCAATTCTGCCTTCCTTGTAAATTGTCAAATTGCTGCAAAAAAGGTATCGTATTTTCATGTTTATAGGAGTGACTTTTGGGCTTCTGGTATTTAAAAATGTTAAAATACTATTTCTGACTTGGCATATTGGGAGACAACTCTGGGACAAAGCATCTCATGTTTGAGAACCTTATGAGAACAGAAAATTCAGAGGTGGTTGCTACATACTACATGCAGAAACTTTTACAAAGAGTTCTTAATTCCTGTTATTGCAAAAATACTTTTTACGTCTTTATGCTTTTTAAGAGGTCACATCAGACCCGCTGCTTATAGATGTTTTGGGCTATTTTCAGGCTTAATTTGTTTCATCCTGAGCAGCTACGGCAGAAGGCTGAGACTGGGCAGGAGATTACTCGAAACATCAATTTTACATGACTGTTACTTGGAAGACATCTCAAAATATATCATGTGAATTGCCACCCTGCATCAGATGATTATTTTCTTACAGTGATAATTCCTCAACTGTTGTGACTAACTGTGATACTTTTGGGGCATTTTAACCTTGGTGAAATTCTTGGTCTAATTCATCATGTCCTCATATGCTAATGCCAGGGTGAATAAGCAAATGTTTGAATGAATTATTTTGAGAATTTATTTATTTATTTTTTAGCCTTTAAAAGTTGCACAGGTTAATTTTTGGCACAAAGTGGAGATACTTTGTGATGTTGATAACTTTGCCTTTGTCTCTACCCAGATTCCTAGTTGAGTAACTACTTTTATTTACCTGTTTCTGTTCTAAACATTGAAAATCTTATCTAATGCTTCCAGCGGTGCATACTTTTCAGCTAGCCTACAACGGGAGTGAAAGATGTCAGAAAAGAAATAACTGAGTAAGCCTAGACTTTGTAAATAAGTAATATGTAACTGTTAAATACTGACAGAGGGGGAAAACTATAATACTTGAGCCAGTTTAACCGATAACTCTCCGTTGCTTTCCATGTGAACTGGATCATTGCTGAGCTGTGTGGGTTGGCACCGGGCTCACCTGAAACAAGGGCCATTAAACTGAGCACGAGACAAAATACCAACCCGGAGAGCCCTGGGCTGGCTGCCCTTGGGAAATTAAATAAGATACTAGTTTTCTAGTTTTCTAATGTGGGAGCATGAGCTCTGTAAAATCAGGGAGATGTGATGTGCCAACATTAAACATGTATTTGGACATGGGAGCTTACCTTGTGAGCTCGTACTTTGGGCACTGTTTGGTTTTTTTTCCTGATGGTAAGATGAACTGATGGTTCCTCACCATTGTTGCTCTTTAGTGTTTCTGGGTTGCAGATGTACCCTATTGATGAAATTTCGGAAGTCAAGATTACCTTTAAATGCTCAAATTGGCATCTGTATTTTGTAAAGCAGATTAAAGACTGGATTGGCAGAGTTATGGAAGGATGTGGGGGAGCCTTTAAACATAGATAAAGGCAGCATAAGTATGTTCTCCAATAAATAGCTTTAAAATGCTCTGGAAAATGGAATATTGGAAGGTGCCAGACAACAAAACAAATGAGCACATGAAAAGCGTATCTTAACACCGACTGAAGGGATGTGGCTGCCTGCTGACCCCGAGCACTTTTATAAATAAATACGAGTTCTGTGGTGTGACAGCGATGTTGGCACTGAGGACCATCCGGTGCCGCGCTGGGGTGTGAGTTCCCCGAGTGTGTGTGCCTTAATAGGAGTGAGTACAGCCACTTCCCACGTATTTACACTCCATATATCGCTTTACATCTCCGGTTCTGTGCTGCCTTGGTTGATCTCTAATATATAAGTGAGGTTACCTGCCCGACGTAAAGCCAGCTTCCCTTGCTGCCTCGGTACCTCAGCTGTCACCATCGTCCCTGTCCCGCTCGGTTCTGCCTCTGCAGCGCCGCTGCTGCAAAAGAGAGAGAAAGATGAGGCTGTAGGATTTTTTTGTAACAAAAGTAGTAGTTTTATTTACATTACATATGAGGGTGATGCACTTTTGTTAAGGAAAAAAAACCCAAAACACTATTATTGCCAGCCATAACTAACTAAAGGAAATGAACACAGTTATTATGCAAGGAGCTCAAATTTTTCAAATTTAAAATTCTTAAATTCTTAAGTCTCCAGTGTTTCTGGATCATTCTATTGAATTATCCAGTCTCTACAGCAAAAGCTAATCAAATCAAGCTTAAAAAAAAAAGAATATTAATTCTGCTGGTCGAATTAGGCCTTGAAATGAGGAGTATTTTTCTAATTGTTGGTAGTGAATTGTGGTTGATTCCTAACAACTTTGAACTGTCAGCTTTGGTCTGACCATTTGTAACAAAGTACAAATAATAATATGCCTAGAAAAACTACTGAAAATATATAGTCTCTTTGGAAACAGTTGATGCTCTCAGTGTCTGTGTACACAGGGGTGAATATTGATTTGCTGCCATCTAGAGCTGGGTTGTTCTACTCCCTTTTTCTTTTAATTTTTTTTTTTTTTCAAATTCACTTTCCCAGCGTGCCCAACAGCACACAGTGTGTGGCTCTTCCTTCCTCTCCTTTGCCAGGAACATGTGGGAATCCTGTTAATTTTGGTCCTGCCTATGCAGGAACATGCATGATATATTTACATAAACTTCAGTTAGCATAATGCAACTAAATGCAGTTAATACAGTTTGTAAATAGTAAATGTCTCAGTGCATGGTAGGGAATTAAAAAATACCACCTTTCTGTGTATTTTATGACATTACTTAAAAAATATTTCAGGAAAAAGATGAGAAAGAGAAACACTACTTAAGTTCTCCCTTTCTTCTCTCCTTCCATGACTTTGAAAAGGAGATTTTAAGATATTTTTGTTAAGAAGAAATAATTTGGAGTTTGCAGTTTGTTAAAAATATCTTTTCTATTAATTTCTGTTGATTGCTTAAATGCAATTATCAATGTTTGTTTAATACTATTATAAAATTGTTTCATATCTTTAAGAATCTTCATATATTTAAAACCTTAGTCAAATGCTAAATACATAGGATACTCTCCTTATTGAGTTAAACCATCACTATTTCCTTCCATGAAAAACCAAATTATAAGAAGAGAGAAGTATGATTTATCTTGCAGGTTTGAAACAGACGAGTATCTCCTTTAGCATAATGACCTTAGTTGCCATACCTTCCCTTTCAGTGGTTTTATTGAATACTACCATTTTCTGAAGAGGTTCTGTTTGCAGTCTATGGTAATTTTTACTTACACAGGCTTGTTATTTCAAAAGCTACATGAAGTTGTATATTATTATTATGTGACTTTTTGCAGAAAAATAATATAATAGAGCTCCGTGTCTCAAAATGGAATCCAAAATCTAGTCTTGTGGAGTCAGGTTAAATCAGATCAAACCTTATCCTGAAGGTCGCCGATTCATGACTTCTCAATGATTTTATTGCCATTATTTAATAGATATTTGACGTTAGCATATTCTAATTGTTAATAGGAAAAACATTGGTGTTTCTGACATGTTTTTCTATATTATAATCTCTTGCTGCCTTTTCACTTTATTGGAACTAAGGGAACACTAAAATAATTTATTCTTCACAGTTTGTATTTTTCTAGAATTCTCGTAAAACTGACCTCCGTTTTTCTGCATGTTGACCATTCACACCACAATAATTGCTAGACATTATTACTTTTTTTTTTATCACCCACAAAAAGAGAAGCCAACTCTCTGTCAGATGGTGTCTCCTCTGCTCTTTGCTGTGCACATTTTACATGATGCTCACGGTGGTTCTTGCTGGAGCTCAGAGCATTGGGGAACAGCAAATCCAAGCCAGGAACAAACCTTTTTTAACACGTACGCCTTTATCTGGCTTAAATTGCCCAATTTTCTCGTGGTGCAATATAGCGGTGAATATTCCTCCCCCTCCCCTAAGCACTGGGATGGTTTGTTGATGGAACTGGCGTCCTGGATTTAGTAAAACTTGTGATTCTGGTTTGTTTTCCAAAAGCGAGGAATTTTGCTTTTCTCGGCAGGGAAGAGGTGGCAGCAAAGGCTGGAGGTGGGCAGCCGGCTGCTGAGCTGCAGAACCCGGGGAATTCGTTAGGAGGTAACAGGACTTGAGAAGGTCCTTGTACAAAATGAGGCCATATTTTGGGGATTATCGGTGTGTAGGGTTTCACAGGTAACTGTGTTACTGTACGACAGCATTTGTAAAGGTCTGAAATCTAGGAAAAGAATTCCCTTGACCTGCAGAAGTAATGACCCTGCATTATATGTTACTACGCAGAGAAGTTTAATTTGAACCATTTTTCTGAAGCAACATGATCTAGGGCGCTGCATTACTGTCTCTGTAGCAATTTTCTTTAAGAATATCCTTAAGTCAGTTTTCTACAACACATTTACCTCAAAAAGTCTTTTTATCAAGCTGAAAATATATGGGTGATTACTTTATTCAAGAGTTCCAAAAATATTCAAGAGGGAGACACATGTGATTCAACTGAGCATGTTACAGTAGTTGAAGAAATTAATTACTCTGAAGTCACATGCTCGTAGTAATTTAGATTTATTCCGTTTAAGCGTTTTTCTGGTTAAACATGCTTGACAGTTGAAGAATGCATTTTTCTTCTAGCAACATCAGTTGCAGGGATTAGATTTCAGTCATGTCAAGGGTGCTGTATTTCCACTGCAGGGAAGGAGAATAGGGGATATTTTTGGTATTACTGTGGTTTACAAAGGGACATACTTGTAAGCAAATATTTACAGATTAATCCCTCTTGTTAAACATTCGATGCTACCCTGAATTTCTCCTGTCACAAAGAAGGAAACAGTACAAGGCAAATAGTTTGTTTTGCTCAAGTTGTACTTGCCTTTGCTTGAACTTTCCAGCGTTGACCCATTTGGAAGGTGGCCAGAGCCGGTGGCCGGGGCAGGGGAGGCAGCTCTAAAAAGGGAGAACGTTCTCAAGGTCAGAACTTGAAGGAAAAACCTGGGTCTAGCAGGGCATTTGTCATCCTTCCTCCTGGAGAACTGTTGGAGTTTAAATCAGTGCGCGTTAAGGCAAATAACGCGATTTACTGAATGCTTTATTGGCTGGGTTTTAAAGGAAAATATTTCGATTTTGTAACTGAAGTAGCTGAGATTTTTCTCACTGTGGTGCCAACAATTAAACAGCCATTCCTACCTTCTTGTGTTTCATTACTTATAAAGGTAAGTGTAAACCTGGGAATCTGTGTATAGGTCACACAAAGATAATACTGCGTACTCTCAAAGCAAGTCTGAAGTTCGGTTCCTAAATTTGCTTTGAGCCATTTGAACCAATAGTTTTGACTTATTTTTATAAGCTGAATCTCAAAAATAACAGGCCAGCAAGGTACTTGCTCTTCCTTCCTATGTGTATTAACCAAAAGAACAAATAATGAAACATCTTCAATTAGTACTTTTCCTTTTTACTTTGTGAGCAAACATCCTGTAAACATACCTCAGTTCATCTGCGGGACCACCTCAAAGTCATTCAGGTGTAATTAAAGGAACATGTTGTTCTCATTAAAATTATTATGTTGTCATGAATAACTCTTTTAATAATAGTTGCCAGTTACGAGAGACGCTTTTCATTGCTCTGACAGTGGATAAGTGAAAAGTTGGATCTGCTTGAAACAAGAGCAGAAACGATTAATATGTTGAGTGAAAATGCTCACAAACAAAGTGACTGGGTTAGGGATTGTAGTTGTAAGCTTTTTCTGTTAAAAAAAAAAAAGATGAACACCCCAACTTTCAGCAGGACTGTTCTTTTTTGGTCAGTTGTGGATGAAGTCTTGAGGAAAATGGTTAGGGAGAGAAACGTTTGTAAAATGCTCATAAAACCTATTTTCTTCCCAAAATCTATAGTACGTTGCTTAAAACAAAATAAAAAAGCTTACTGGTAATCATTTTTAGCTAAATTAAGTGACATATGAGAATTAGAGCAGTTGAGAGTCGTTTTTACTTTAGAATTCTTTTTGCATTAACACATCTGCAGTGTTGATGAATATATGGAAAAATGAAATTGTGCTTCTATCCTGCCGTGTCTCCAGTGTGACAATAAATCAACTTTTTTTTCCTTTTAAAATGTCTGGCCCTGTAATTTATGTTTGTATAACCCATTACTAAATTCATAGTAGGTGTTTTAGTTGGCAGGCTCAATTCCAGGGATTCAGTGGACCTATTTTAATACTGAGCTTTTGTTAGGGTTCATAATTATGTGTAGAAATACATGTATTTTCTTAATTATAAAAACTAGCTTGCCTTAGCTTTGGATCTCCTCTTAGTTCCTCAACACAAATTGTGCTTTAAAGCTTTGAAAGAATTAGTGCTTTTTAGACTTGAAGAAAGAAATAGGTTTACCAGGTTGTTTTTTTTCCATTTTTGAAAAAAGTAATAAAGTATCAGAAGTAAAGTTGTGCTGCATCCCTAGGACTATTTATAATTTTGGAGCATTCTTTTATTTTATAGTCAAGTTGTAAATATTTAAGCCAGCATCAAGACAGTATGCAAATAAAAGAAGTTTTATTAATAACCATTATCTGGACCCTAGTAATAAATATGTATGACTCACATAGGAATAAACCCACCCAATAAATATAAAAGCCATACAAAACCATTAACAATTTTTAATGGACTTGCAGATGGAATAATTTAATGCAACTGTAGTTACTCAGGTTCCAACTCCTGTAAGTATTCCTCATCTGCGTGAAAGCTTTCATCTGAAATACATTGCTACCATTCACAATCCCACCTTGTCTCTGTTTAAAACCATAAAATTGTGGTTTCACAGGTTTTGAAAGCACTAATGCTTATTTATGCCTATATTTCTGGGGGTTTTGGTTTATTTACTTTTTTTTTTTTACCTGACTTACTAAAAAGAAAGCTTTACTGAGAAGCTGCAGTGGTGAAGATGGGGCTGACTGGTCCAGTGAGTTGGAAATGAGCTTTACGGGGGTGCTGTGCTGGTGTAGATGCTCACCCTGACACAGGGGTATCGGCTCCTGCAGCAGATGGTACAGACCTATATATTAGGAGGATCACCTCACTGATTGTTAATTTTAAGGATTAAAGTTGTTAAGGACAACAAGAGCAGGTGCCCTTCTGCCTAAAAACTGTTTTGTATCTTTTCTCTGAAATACAGGAAGCAATGAAAACCATCACCCGCCTCAGTTCATAAACAAAAGCGACCCAGTTTGTTGCACTGGCTGATGTGGATACAGCATCATCACATCTTGTAAAAACTTCTGCTGTGGTTTTCTTTGTGTTTTGTTTCCTTCTGGGTAAATAACCGTGCTGTAAAGGGTTCTGAAGTGTATGTCGGGTTCATCAGTTTGGCTGAGCGTGGGGCGGGCACCGCGGACCTTTTAATGGGCAGGATATCACAAGAGAAATTCCTGTGTATAGCCTGAATGCTGATAAATGAGCTGTTCTGTGAGGAGAGGGACTTGTAAACATTCTGCCGTTTTAAAAGCTCATTTTAAACCGAAGCTTTCACTTAGTGCAAGATAGTGCTGGGAATGCTTTTTAAAAAACGCCCGAATGTGTTAAGCCTTCTCAAGTCCTGTTTGTCAGAAGTGATTTGGGCACCGAAGAGCTGAACCCTTCTACTCTCACCGTGCACTTTGGGGCACGTCTGCACCTGCAGAGAAGCTTTTGCTGGTCTGGCCGTGGGTTTCCAGTGTGGCTTCGTGTGCTGCTGCCCTGGGCTCGGGAGCGTGCAGCCTCCTCCCAAGCTGCCTGGCTGAGCACGGGGTCGGGGACCGTGCCGTATCGCCAGTCCCAATTGCCAGATCTCCGAAGGCTTAATCAGACAAATTAACCTTTTGCTGATTATCCCCCTCTGTCTCCAACTCCCGCAGCTGAAGAACTGGAGTGGGGAAATAAGATGCAGCAGGTTTGGGGTGAAAACCAGAAGGTAGGGGTGGGCTTGGGGCTGCGATCACCTGCAGCCCCTCGGCAGGAGCTGGGTTGCCCCGCATCACCGCGGTGCCCATCGCAGTTCCAAAATCTCTTGACTGTCTTTTAAAGCTCTCCATTGCTCCCTGCTCAGGCCTTGCAGAGCCTTCCCGGGCTGGGCAGTGTCTGCTGGAGGATCTCGGATCAGGTTTGCACATCCCTTTGGCACTCCGTAGCAATCCCCTCTTGCTTTCTAGCAAAAATCAAGGGAGCAGTTGGTTCTTGTGAGTGGCTGAAGGTCTCGATGCCAGGCAGCGCGTGGGCAGTTCTTGTGCTGCGCTGCTGAGAGGGAAGAAAAATGCTCAGGTTCTTGAAGTGCATTTTTCTTCCATGTTGGAGAACACAGACAAAACCCCTTTCTAGATTAAAAGGAAGCAGTGACAGCAGTAAAGAAGTTAATTTCCTTTTGGCAGGGTCTCTCCCAGTGCTGTTCTGCTCCTCGTGTCGAGCTGTGCCCTCTGTGGGGACGTTCCCAGTGCAGAGCAGCGGGTGACCCGTGGGAGCAGGGTCCGTCTGGGCTGGGTGGGAGGGGATGCTGCTGAGATGGGTCATAGTGCCAATCGTCTGAATGCTGAAATTCATTGTACTGCAGACAACACACATCGCTGCCCGCAGCACCCTTGGTTCATCCGTGCAGGTAAAATAAGGGCAGTAATAAAGAAATGAAGGGCTGCTTTGTTAGGAAAGGGAAGACAGTCCAAAAAAAAAAATAAAAAAAAAATTAGGTAACTGGTTGTGGTAGTTCTTCAATTAATGCTTGATAAAGCAATAAGCCAGTTAAAAATGTACTTTGAGTTACAGGAAAAGGCATATATTAAGCTCACCTGTTGAGAGGATTATCTCTGCTAAACACACTCATTTTACATGAGACCAAAATAGATCCTTAAAAAATTGATACTGAAATAGGTTTATGGCCGATAGAGAGAATTCCTTCAGACCTGTTTTGTGGTATGCTCATCTGCTTTTTCAGGAATTTTAAGCATTGAAGGAATGAAGTCAAAGCTGCTGCTTGTCTTTGAAATGGATGCCTCTTTGATAAGCCTCTGATCTCTGTACCCGGAGTTGTAGCAGCAGATTCAAACACTGATTGTAAAATTGTGAGACTAAAACGTAGCCACGACAGCTTCAAACACTCTGTCTCTCTGTCAGATTCAATGCACAGGACATTGCCAGGAGTTAAAACGATGCAAAATTAAAGTAGCCTACTAAATTTACCTGCCATGGAGAATCCACAAAAGAGCTGCCACTTCTAATCCTGAAATTCGTTTCAAATTATTATTTTTTCAAATTGGACTCCCTGATCTCTTCAGCTCAAGCTGTTGTATGGATTTGAAAAGCTGTCTCTTCTTGTCAGATCACTGGTTTAATAATAATAATATCTTACGTTTATATAGTCCTTTTCATCCCGCAGCTTCCTAAAGTGCTTTACAAGCTTTATATATACAAAATCGTGCAACCATCTCTTGGGTGGCTGGTGCTAGTCAGCTGGAGAAGTGGCTGGCAGCTTGTTACCCTCCAGTTCCTCGCTCGCTTGAAAGCATCGGGGAAAAGGAAGAGGCACTGGGGAAGAAGAAAAGACAGGGAGATGGTCCCAGTTCACCCCAAGGAGATGCCTTCATCTCCTGCCATTGGGAGGTAGGACCAGTGTAGGGGTGGTCTGTCCACCCCAAAACTGAGGGACATGATCAGGAAAAAACATTGCTACGGTCTTGCAACCCCAGTGCTAGTTTTATTTTGCGGTTATTTGTTTTATTTCAGTGGACAGTCCGAAAATACCTCAGTTTCTGGAATCTAGGGGAGCAAGAGGAGTAACTTTGCATGAGTCCTTTCATAAACATACATAGGAAAATGCAGATACTTTGATTATAAAGCAGTTATTTCAAAAGAAAAATCCAAACCTCTACCCAAATTTTCTTCCTCATCTGTTTTTGGTGGAGATTGGATGGACAGTTCCAGCCTGTCAGTAAACGCCTTGCAATGGTGTCTTTAAACCTCCAGAAGGTGGGTGTGATCATGCAGAATAGATTTTTGTCAAATTAGTTCTCTTAAGGTAATCCTTTCTGGGAGAAAAGCTGTATCAAAGTGGGGATGTGCACTGCTCATTAGTGGAAGAAGCACAAATGAGTTTAGCTTCTCTGTACTGGTTTCTGAAGGAAAAAAGGGCAAGAGCACATTGATGGGGGTTTAGACACCATTAATATCATGAGTTTTCTGTAATGATTGATCTAGCTTATTTTTTTGTCTTCTGTTAGTACTTCATGTTACATTTTTGTTTGGCCTCAGGTTTGCCCTTTTCAAGATTGCTGATGCTGAAAGGCAACTATATTTAAAAAATAAAAATCTGGCTCCTTTCTTCCTCAACTTAAGAGCCACTGACACATCTGAAGAGCATCCTGCTGTGATATCTTCATCTGCAATTTGGATCATGTCTGACCTAATAACTTTTTAAAAATTATCCTGAGTTTTGTGTACTAGATACCATTAGGGACCATTTACTGTGTCCAGATTCACTTCAAATAATCTTGCCTTCTTCCTTACTTAGTGTTTGGGGGTGTAGGGCATGCAAAAAGGGAGGCTCCTCTTCTGCGGGAAGGGAAGGGGTTTTACTTCAGTGGCTCTTGAGAGCCAGGAAGAGGGAAAGACAGAGACACAGACGTGGTCTCAGAGGCCTTAAAAATGTGGAAATAAAGAAAGTGTACATCCATGGACACTAATGCTAATGGACACTTATGCTGTCTCTGGCTGTAAATTATTGAGATCCTGCTTCTATCTGGTAATGCAACTTAATCCGAATCGGTTTTACTGCTTTGACCCCATAGGGAACCTTCTAATTTCATGGTTTTACTTTTTGTCCAGTCACTGTACTGGGAATCTTCGTATCCAGCCTCCTGATGGCATTTTGAAGGGACTTGCTGTTACATTTACCTAAAAACCCCGTATCCAGGTTTTTTCTGTAGTCCTTGAGTTGATGATCAGCCGAGCGGGTACAGCTTCTGCAGCAGTTCTCAGTCCCTCACCCTCTTCAGGACCTGGAGTGACGGAAACATCCTTGTGCCTTGACTTCCCCAGCAGCATCTCCCAGGGCAGACAGGGCTGAGGGCTGTCCTCTGCAGAGAACGACTTTGTGCGACTGCTGCATCTTGCAGCCTTTCCAAGTGACAGCTTTTCTTGTTGTACCTCTGTCCAGGAGGTGCCTGTGACATTGCCCATTGCCTCTTCGCAGCCTTAGTGCTTGGTGGGTTTTTTTTTTTCTGGTCTTTGCATGGGCCACGACAGCTTTGTAGGCAGCAAGTAACCTGGAAATCGGCTCTCTTGGTTGCCTTGCGTACGTGCACGTAAGTTTAAGGTCATGTCTGTCCAAGTGCACGGCCCTGAGTCAGCATTTTATAGCTCTTGGGGAGGTTTTTTAGGAGGCTGTGCAATGTGGCATCCCGTGAGCGCTCTCCTTGCCCATCTGAATGCTGACCCCACCAATGGGGGGTGCACACTCAAGACATCTGTTAGTCCATTAAGGATGGTCACTAATGTTATACTGTGCCAGCTCAAAGAGAACTTATATCTTGACGTAATAGAGATGACAAGGGGAGGCGTTTCCACACGGGGTAGAGGCTGAAGGGTTGACGCTGCTGCGGGGCAACATCCTTTCTGCCCTTGAACTAAAAGACACAAAGTCTCTGCGTAGTTTCCAAAGAGGTTATTCCACTGTTGTGTTTCTTCAGAGTTCCAACTTCTTCCAACTTCAGAGTTGGAAGGAGCTGGTGAGCAACAAACAGCCTGTTGGTGGTGACACCATGGTCCCTGCGGTGTACTCTTCACCTGTGCTGGTGGCGGAGCGAGCAGGGCTCATATATCTTTCACTTCAGTAACTCCCATATCTTTATTCTCTTAGCCTAGTCTGCAGGTTTCTTAAAGGGATTACACTCCCGAGCCTGGGACTTAAAGCTAGTTTTAATGAGTTTGATGAGCCTGTGTCGCAGACTTTCATAGAAGCCTGTCTGTCTAAATAGCATTTTTAATAGCAATTCCCTCTGCTCAGGAGATTAGCAAGCTTAATGCTTTGAGGGCTTCTTCTCCACTGGATGGTGGCACATAAAGACAAGCTCTACTGAACAGCGAGAGTCTTTGCCAAAAAATGAGTATTTTTAGATTTAAAGTTGCAGCTCGCTAGTGTTAGAGCTGCCCTGGTTCTCTGTCAGCACTGGGGTGTGAGGGGTTGAGTGTGCAGGGAAGAGCTGTTGGATGCGGAGCTGCACCTCTGGAGGCTCTTATCCTAAAGTTCCTCCCCACTGTCTTTTGGGGAGGGTCCAACTTGCTGATCTCCCGTAAGCGATCGTTTCCTCAAAAAGAACCCCCAGCCTTCGAGATTACTTGTTACAGGAAGAAGCGATCTGTGAATTCATATTGTATACTTAAATTTTTGTTGAAATGCTTTACCTGTGAGCTAGCGAGAAGGCACTCAGATGCTGTGTGTATATATTTATGCGTATGTACACACATAAAAGTAATTCTCCTTATAGGTGAGACTGGTAATGGTGTCTCAGAGCAAGTGTGCTACAGCATCTCTACAATGGATGTGCTTTTCCAGTAAATTCTGTCTCAACAATAGAGTTAGCACATTTTTAGATGTGTGAATACATGTAAAATAAGTCTTAGAAAATAGCATCTGATAAAGAATTTTTTACATGAGCATTAACTGGGTTGAGCAGGTAGGTATAGATAGTATGGTTTATTGGGTATTTGACTCCTAAAACCTGCTGCTGGTCCAAAATTAAATACTGCTGTTCTGTTTTCCAAATCAGTGTAATTTTGGAGCAAGGGGAAAAGATTTCTGCATTCCTTTTTTTTTTTTTTTTGATAAAGACAAAAGAGACGCAACATGTTTTTGCATGTGAGCTTTTGAAATATTAGAAATTGTTTGGGGAGATAGATCCATTGGCAAAGTGCAGGTTGTTGAGCTGCTGTTCAGAAGCAAAAGTAGCTTTTGGTGAGTACGAGTGTTTTGTTATCTTTTGTTTATCTGATCATATGTTCATTTTTGTGACCTTAAAAAAAGGGATTGTCTTGTAATAGACCTGCAATGAAAAACTTGGACAACTTTTCCAGAAGTCTCTATTATTATGACAATGATCACATATGAAATTCTTAGACTAGTTCAATTTCTTTTTTTAAAAAAAATACCTGCATGCTCCAGAATACAATTAAGAGAGGAAGTTGATATTTTGTGGGGTTTAGGAGCATCATAGTCTATTTTCTGCACTTATTCCTTTAAATTGCACAATCCTTTTAGATAATAGCCGTTTTAAATGGACCACTACTTTGTGTGTGTACGTATGACCCTATACAATGTAGAGGGAAAAGGAACTTGCAAAAATATAAGCTAAAATTTTAACACAAATTGACCGTTCTCATTAATTAATAGTTCTACTGTTGTTGTTTGTGCTATTTTCAGTTCTGTAAAAAGAGGGTGAAAAAGTGTGGGGTTTTCCCTGTCAGTACAAGGAAATGCAAAATGCTTAGATAAGGCATTATCTGCAGCATTCAAGAATAAACAGATACTTAAGTGCTAATAGCATCTCTAGGTTTCTATCTTCCTTTAACGTGATGATTTGAAGGAAGAAAATGACTCACAAGTCTGGACTTGTTGCTGCCATATAAGAAAGTGTATAATTGAAACTTTGGCACCAGTTTCAGGCCCCTCTCGTAAGTATTTGCTTTTTACCTTACAGGATTAAAAAAAATTGGAGGTGAAACACAATCAGGTGTAAATGATGTTATATAAAATCTTATTGCCAAATCTGTGCTGTTAAGAAATAAAGTATTTTTATGGAGATGAATAATTTCATTTTACCAATGTACTGACTTTTTCTTGCTCTCAGAGTAGGAAAATTGGCAATTAGTATTCCAATAACCCAGTCTTATGGAAAGGTTTATCTGTTGTCAGATACATTATAATTTATATATTATATAAAACCTAGCGTGTTCCATGCTTTTATATTCTTCCATCTGATCTTTTACAATTTGTGCCAGGAATCAGAATTTAATGGAATTAATTAAAGCCCAGAACATTCAACAGCTACATTTGTTGACTATAGAAGATAATAAAGGCATAACTTGTAAATATGTTGTGCTTGAAACATACTAGGTTTTAATTCAATTACTTAAGACCCGTGGACACAATAAAATCGAAGTGTCTATTAGTGAAACATACATATTTTCTTTTTTTTCTCTTGTGTTGACAGTTTCTAAAAGCTAAGATTGGCTTCTAAATGTCAGTGAAACGCAGTTTCCAAATGGCAAGTAGATATATTTGTGGCTACTGTTATGGTGCTCCCACTTGCCACCTTCCTTCTTACTTAGGAGAAAAAGATCTGTGTTTGTAGTGTGGGTTTTATATAGTGATATACAATCAGAAGTGGTGCCAACAGCAGAACGGTATTTGTTTAATGAAACATTGAGTAAAAAGAACCTTCATGTTTGGGCCTCAGTACATTCATTTTACAAGCTTAACATTCTGGAGCCAAAATAAGAGAAAAGTATTTAAATCTGTGAGAGAGCTATTTCTGAGAATTATAGTGACTTTTATTAGATAAAAAGGAAATATTAACCTTAATATCAGTGGGTGGATTTAAAAAAAAAAAGATGCTTTGCGGATAAAATAATGACATTCCTCTTTTTACGAACGGGGTCTTGCAGGTTGGGATCTTTGGTTGGAGGCTTTCCAAAGCAGGATGACTAAGTAAGAAAAGACAACTCCCAAAGCTGCTGGGTGGAGTTCCTAGACTGGTACCAGCAAATTCCCAGAAAGGAAAACAATTGCTCCTTAATTGGAATTCTTTAATCCAAAGATTATTCACTTATCAATACTCTAAAAATATCTTAAGTAGTTTCCCAGAATTCTTAAGTATTGTAGTTGTTTTAGTTGGGATAATACACTGTGCTTGTGCAGTGATGGTAGATGTGCCGTAGGATACTTTTTAAGTATTTCTTTAGTAGTTAAGAGCAGAAAGGGAGATGAGAGGGGAAAGAAACAGAAAATTAAAGGAAGTGCAGTGTAATACAGTCTCTTGACCTATAAGAAAAGACTTAGAAAGGTCAAAGTGAGATCTAAAACTTTCATTTAAATTTTCAGGGAAAAGTGTAGATTTTTCTAATATTTTCATTTTTTTATTGCTGGACGGTGTAAAATTACATTTTTGTGACATATCCAGGTGACAAACCCATACATTTTTCAGTATGAGTAACTTGACTTTTCTTGATAGCTCTTGTGGAGCGTTCTGTCTTCTGCCCGAGCGGTGAGTAGGTGCCAGATTTTTCTATACAACGTGACAGAGTAAGTCTGTGTGAAGGAGGAGTATGTATTGCTTTAATATTTGTAAAATCCTTTGTAGATAAACACTTTTCAGATAGAACAGATTGTTGGAAATCTGTGTCTTTGCCATCAGTAAATCTTTGTGCTTTTAAAATTTCAGCTACACTTTTGTATTGAATTTCTCATGCAGGAGCTAATGAGGAGGTAGTTCATGGTAAGTTTGTGAACAGTCGGGGATTGTTCTCCACACAAAATCAGTTACTTTCTTCAAAACAAAATTCCAGTGATTGGTGACTTACAGATCTTGGAATTTGCCACAAATATTAGGTGTAGAAATCCTTTTGATTGTGAAAAGCATCTTAATTACTTTGAGGAAACTCCTTAGTTGTATGATTTGGTATTTTGTTGTACAAAATTTGCCGTTTCATTGTTTGCTTTGTATTTCCTGTTAGATTTTTACGTTAGAACTGGATGTCAGGTTCTTACGCACTTACCTTGGTTTGTTTCCCATCGGTCCTTACTGATGCTAGTAAAATGCTTTCTACCATGTCCTTTGGCACCTCCTTTTGGAGGAAGAAATGACCGGGTCTGTATCATCAAAGTCTTGTTTAGACTTTCAGGACGGATTCTCCTCCTGGGACTACTTAACACTTTGCGAACACTCCGTGTTTATTCTGGCCCTTAGGTTGGACCTGCCAATATAGGAAACCAAGCCAGAGGCTGCAGGAATTCCCAGAAAAACCTTCCCTCTCTGCTGTGAGAGAGAAATGTTTCCCAGGAGCTGGAGTGGTGATTATTGAGCAGGGAGGATGAGATGGCAGCCTAATCAATACTGGACTTGCTGCGCAGAAGCACTGGTGTCCAGGACACTTGTGGCAGGGGAGACGGTTACAAGGACTGGCAGGAAATAGTTTTGTGTTGTTTTGAAAGTATTTTCTGTGCTTATTACAGTATTAGAATTATTATGAACTAAAGTTTCACATGTTTAGTTCTGGCACTTTGAAAAACAGGTCGTAGCAAGTGTCAAACCTAACTTTCTAAGTGCCTGTCTACAAGTAATGCTGTAATTGAAAATATATACTGTAAATGCCTCTAGGATAAAAGTTTCATTTTTATTTGCTGACCATCAAGATATCTCTTAGTGGTAATTAACCCTTAACCTGAAAAAGAGTGGAGCTTGGTGCATTATCGATCAAGTCAGAGTGTTGAATGCTGTATGAACCAGCGAGATTTTAGAAGGCAGAGATTTCACCTACAAGGATGTGTAATTTTCCATAGCTTGCGGGACAAGATAATACCTTCTCCCTTGGGAATCGTGACAAGGTTGAGGAGTGCTCTGGGTACCAAATGGGCACAGAGCAGCTGGTTCTCGGGGAAGTGGAGCTCTCCCTCCTGGCCAACACACGCTGCATCGATGTCTCTCTTCATTTTGCCACCTCTTTCCTCAACCTGTACCTCTTGGTTTCATGGTTAGGACTGATCAAACTGGTGTCTTCAGGAGTCTCTTACAGCTTTATCCGTTCATTCTTACCAGAGATTTAACAGCTTAAGGGTTGGGGTTTTTTTTGTTGGCAGGACTGATGGTGGTGTTTTCTTTCCATGGAGATAGTTAGTTTTAGTATTGTTTTTGTCAGGTTGGTAGTCTGAGTCGTTTTTTTGCAGCTTATTTATACAAGAAGTTAGTTTATATACTCCAGCTTGTACTTATTTTGGCTGGTTCTCTTAAATCCATGTAAAATAGCAAAGTAGAAATGCACAGTAGAGGAAAAACTGGAAAAACAAACCTCTGGGTAGAATCTCTGTGCTGGTTTAAAGAGATCCAACTGCAGCGCTGCTACAGGAGATGGTCTCATCCTGCCTGGCCACGTGTTCTTATCACTTTGCTTGTGGATAGTTTTTACATTGATCCAATTTAATTTCTCTTTGCGCTTAAAAAATAATTATTTATTTAAATACTCGCAAACTGATCAGCAATCCTTATGTGGGATTATTTGCATATTTGTGTGTAGCATGTTTCTCAAGACTTGGATCTTGCAGGATAAAACTCCCTATAAAGATTTAACAAAATAAGTGGAGTTCCTGTGCAGTAACGATTTCCCCCCTTACAGCATGGGCATAGTCGCCGTCTGCTCTTCAGTCTTTTTTTTTCAGCTGAGGAGACTGATTCTTTGTATTGTATTGAAAAAAATCAGACAACCTCGCAGCCTCTCCTTTCCCCTAATTTGACCCCAACTAAAGAAAGTTGCCTGAAGTTCTTGCTTCTCTCATTGACTGAAGTGAGCAGGTCCAAACAGGACTCTTAAATTTCACCAACTGCCTTATTCTGGTTTAGCTCCATCTTATCATGTGTAAGCCTGTTACTGGCCTCAAAGCTGGAAGTGCAATATTCCCCAAGAAGTGATATTTGGGAATGTTTCTCATAAAGGAATTGTCTCGAAGTGCCAGTTGATCAAACTAGACTTTTCATGGGAAGATGTTTTGATAAAGTTTTAACTGGGAATGGTTGCTCCCAGACAACGGGGAACGAAACGATCGGAGATGAGGGCTGGGTCAATAACCTGAACGTTTGTCTGTAACGAGGGGGATTCGGGTCAGGATCCCTTTGCTTACGTGATACTGTGGAATTGAACAAGAGCCATCTGTGCCCTGCACGAGTGATTTACACTGGTTTACTGAATTAGTTTCTGTTGTAAAAGCTTTTCCACTTGCAGCGCAGAGAGAGATTATGGCTTTAAGATGAACGGCTTGTTCTGCCCAGTTGTAATTTATGTTGTGAAGACTTTTTAGGAAGGACATGCTAATCTTGGAAACACAAGGCCTTATGATTAAGGCAGTCGCTTTTGGTTTGTGACAATGACAAATCAGGCACTTCAATATTAGCTTCCACCTTCCCTTCCTTGTACTTTACCCAATTTGGATGGCCGGGGAGAGGGTCGGTTGGTTCCTTTGTTCTGTTTTTCCTTTCTAATACTGAGAAGGTTTGTGGGAAGGGAGTACTGGGCCATATCTCTGCCTCAGAGCATGCAGTAAAGCCTTGCAACAAACATGGGGTATGTCAAAGTGATACCTGGTGGGTTTCCCATCGCCATCCGTCCCTGGTAAAGACCACGAAGACCACGTGCTTGAGGAAGTCCTGGCCCCTGCACCTTGGGCGAGCCTCACGGAGCAGATCCCCTGCACGTAGAATCTTTGAATCAAAGAACAGGAACAAAGATGAAGAAATTCCAGAGCAATTAACTTGTTGTGCAATATTTAAATTATTTTTAATCATAGTTTTACCTCAAATTATAATTTAAGATATATCATGTAATCACTAGTAATACAAAATGAAAATGGAAAGGGCATGTTCTTTCTTCTGAACGTTCTCCATGTAATAATCAGCTAATAACTCTGTCTGCTTTAATTCAAAAGTTCCACTTGCTCAGTTTTTAAATTGGCAGGCTGCTTTTTAATTCTTCTGTTCTAATTTGTTGTAACATGTATGAAATACATGTGTTAATTTGAGTAAATACAGTAAAGTTAATCAAAGGAAATGATTACAGAAGGAACCCAAGAGGGTAGCTAGTTATCGCCCAGGAAGGAGTTATGTAGCTCTGCCAAATTAATTAAATACTACTAGTTAAAATCAGAGGTTAGTGATAAGAATCTTGTTGAAGTTTGGATACAGGTGACTTGTTTTAATGGATGAAGCAATGACCCTTTGGTTGAACAGATTCCTTTATGTTGCCTTGTGGAAGCCAAACAGGTCGGTTGTTCTTGACCGTCCTGTTGCACTTTTGACTCTGAATTTCCATATGGATTTCCCTTAATGGGCTGAGCAGGAAAGTTCTTTTGCCTCTCTCACATAGTGCTTCGAGGTTGCTTCACTGGAGGCCTTTGCGCTCATCGTGTCTCTGCGTCACTGCTAAGTGTCCCCTCTCTGTTAAGAGAGCTATAATTAACTCGCAAGGCGCTAGTCAGAGGATTCGGCAAAGTGCCAGGAAATCAACCCCAATTACTATATTCACGTTGTCAGTAATGCCCACTTCACAGTTTCTACTAATTTGAAATGGCAAGTCCCAACTTCCCATAGCAAAATTACCATTTCTGCACTGTTCTTCTATTTTCTGCTTCTTATTCTGTTATTTTGACTCCATTGAATTACTGTTGTAAAGAGACAAATCATCTCGGAAAAGTCTCATCAGATAATTGCAGTGATACAATATAAATACAGTAGATCCGGAGCTGTACAGCTTGCTTTTATACAGTTTAACCGAAGAAGGGGGGCAAAAAATAAGAGCTGGTATTTAGGGTTGGTCAAAGCTGCGTCTGCACTTAAAAGAAAATTCTTGTGGGGGGAGTTAAATTAGTAATAATTGAAAATACATTCAGAAACCTGACTTTTTCTTCTTTTTCATCACTTTGCATACACTGGCTTTCAGATTGTTGCAGTTGCTGTCCTGTTGATGCCTAGTTTCTTATTTAAATTGTTCATTTCTTTTTTGGGTTTCTCCCAAATGGGTTTTCTCATTCCATAACCAGAATCAATTGTTACAGGGAGCTGGGAAAAGAAATTATGAAATTAGTCTACATGACAGAATAATGAATTTCAAAGTATTTTTTGGATTTCAGTGCTTGCAGTGCAGGTGGCAGAGGCCTAACCTTCTGCAACCTCTGGCATTTCTCTCGCCTGGAGGATGGAGTCAGTAGTTGTAGATGGCTCTGACACAGCTGTAGGAGTTATTGCTGTCATCGGAGCTTTGAGGACCCTGCCAGGCCGACCTGATCCAGCCTTTATCCTTCAGTATTCAACAAATGTGATTATCTCTTTGTAGGCTTCTTTCACTCCCATCATGAGTTCCTGGTTTGTCACCTATTAATAATCTGATATGGAGAATGGAATTAATATGTTCCCCTCTATTTCTCTAAACATTAGCTTAAGGGCTGATCATTTTGTGGGAAGTATTTTAATTCGGTGGCTTCTTGTTCCTTAGCAGATAGTGGTTTTGACAAGAAGATTGGTTGTGTTGGTAGTTCATTGAAACACATTCGCTGATGGTTTTTTATGGGTGTAGCTTACTTTGAATTCCTACGTAACATCCATAGGAGTAACACGCAGGTTTAATTCCAACAGCAAAAAATACATTTTGTATTTTGATTATAACTTCCATTAACTACCATTACTGAAACTAGCATAACTACTGTAACTATCGTGTTTTTTCACTCTGTCGTTAGCCAGAGTTGATGCATTGAGTTGGCAGGAAATGCAGAATTCTTACTCTGCAAAATTTTCCAAAATCAAATATTTTCACTTTTCTTCATTGTCACAATAGCAATACCTTATAAAGAAATAGCAATATGTATACATATATAGATATAAACCATGTATATCTAAAAACAAACAAACAAAACCAAACCACACACCCTCCTTACACCTCCTCATTTGTGCATTTGACTCGTGCCCTAATGGGCAGTAGCGTGGCAACCAGGATGTTTGTCTAGTATGTGGCATTCTGCATTTTGAGTTTTTGCCTTGCTTGGCTCAGAGTAATTTCTTGTTGTAAAGCCCCAGTTCCTTACAAGCAAATTTAAACCACCACTGCTCAAGATCTTTTTTTTTTTTTTTTTTTTTTTTTTTTTGAAAAGATAAAAGAACCAGGGTTGTTTGGCTTTGACAAAGGTAATGTTAGCCCAAACTGGCCATGGCCACTGGTACATTTATTGTTTTTTTCCTTGTTAGCAAAGTGGTTTTTGGAGTACATCATTAAAAGTACTGTAGAGATGACCAGGAAAGTTTATTCTGCAGTAAGTATTCTGAAGTAATATTTCTTCTATCCTTTTTAATGCAGTAACTGTGTTTTGTCCAAGAATCTTTCTCTTTTGCTATTAATATGTTACCAATATCTTCATAATTTTGTCCTCAATTGACCAAATTCATCTTTCTCAGTGATAACTGCCATTTTAAGGCAAGGAATATGGAGAATATTATCAGACTTCCAGGATATATGTGTATTTTTATAGATATACTTTAGTCTTTTGAGCTTTCTGAATCTAGGAGGTCCTCAGGTGACCTGTGGAGAAGATGATTTTTCCCAACTCAACATTGCCCAGGCAGCTGCTGTTAGGGAAGCCATTTGCTTATTTGGTTTGAAAGCCTGGAACACCGGTGATTGAGCTCCTGCGGCGGAGTATCGCTGCTCCCCCGCCGTGCCGTGTCCTGAGAACAGCAAAGAATGTCACACACTTCGTAAAACAGAGGAGCAGTATTTCATACTGACTGGCTGCTGAAAGGGTCCGTGATTGAAAATGTGAAATAACTTTTAAAGTGCTGGTTCTTTCTACTGTTTTCTTTTTGACCTCGTTTTAATGATGTCTGAGAATGGATAGCTTTTATTTGAAAGGAGATTTTTCAGTGGAAATAGAGCCTACTAGTGAAACAATGGAAAGTATATATAAAACACGGAGATGTTTTTAAGGTAGAAGAAGTTGGTATCTCGGATATTAATGAGACCTGTAGATAAATAACGTTTGAGTGGGGGCAGGAATAGTTTTTCTTTGATTATACTATCTCTTGCATAATTTTCACACACGGATGATTGTATGCAGTACTTCACGCTACCTTCCATCCACATCCTTTTTGAACTCCATCAGGGTTGCATCCTGTTGGGGGAAAAAAACCTATTTCTGTGCAAGTTAAAAGATCTGCCTGAGGTCATGGCAGCAACTTGGTGACAATTCAGGTCAGGACTTAGTTTCCCGTTCTATTTTTGACCTGACAACATTGTTTTAAAAAATGAAAGCCACAGTTGGATGTGAGGGACGATGCGTGGGGGCTGGATGATTGCAAAGTGTGAAGCGGTTCCTCCTCGAGCTGTTAGAACAAAGCAGCCTTTGTAGGTTTGACAACGTGGTTGAAGGAGCCTGACCCACCGGCTGAGGACCGGTCCTGAGGCTGAATGGCTCCAGAAAAGTAACAGGAGAGTAAAAATCTGCCAGTGAGTCAGCGGGAAACGGAGCGCAGGGGCGTTTGCGGAACGCAGATAAGCCGTGAGCAAGCAGAATTTAGGAATAGGGCACGAATATTGACTCTGATGCATAGATCCACCGCTTTGGAGGCGTGCTGTGTCTGTAGGCAAGGATGGCTTGATTTAATCTTCACATTTTTGGCAGCGAAGAGCGTGTGGTAGTCAGGTCCCCGTGAGGACGGTGGCTCCGCGTGGCAGTTTCTGGTTGTTAAATGTGGCTGGTGGTGGGTGGGAATGGCGAGAAGCTGCAGTTGGCATCTCAGTTGTGTTAGTGATACAGCTTTTGCTCATAAAGTGGTTTGATGGTGGGGACTTTTAAGATTTTTAAGTTGTTTTCCCTGATTGTGGTTTATTCAGAAAGTGAGCTCGGGTAGTTGTGATTGATTTATTATGACCGTCATTAAAATCAGTCTTATTTTTCAGGATCATGAAAAATGTTTGCATTGCAAAAGATATTTTTGGTAGTAAGTAACGTAGCTCGTCCCCACTGTGAGCAGGAGGCATGTATTTTACTGTCCCAACAAATCTTGCTGTACTTTTTTAAAAATGAAAGGGTTTGTTTTTTTTTTTCAGACCAAAGGCGTATTTTTCACAAACGAACCCAAACTGCCACAATATCACCACCAAGACTCACTCAATATTGGGACCAGTGTTAAGGTTAGATACTGGTCTGTCAACTCTATCCCAGCTCCTTTAATCTGGAGTTTGAGTGATTGCTGTAATCACTGATTGTAGGCTTATTTTAGCAAGGAAGAGATGAATAACTGGGTTTGACCATGGTACGTAAAATGGACCTTAAATAAGTAAAATGGATTTTTATCCACTTGGCTGTGGATCTGTTTCTTCTTTGAACCCTGCCCGGCCACATCCTGGTGCTCTATGGAGAAGGATTTCACATCCAGCTAACAAAAAAATCACATGAAAGCGATACTTATCTATGGAGAAATTGTGATAGTGTGCAACCCGACAGGAATAAAGTGTTGCTCTTTCCGCTGAAACTGATTATAAAGAGGGTGGAGTTCGTTGCAGTTCATTTTATTGTGTTTTTACAAGTGGTACTTTTTTTTTTCCCCCTTCCCTGTTTGTTCTTGATTTTTGGGAGGATTCAGTTTTTGCTATTTAATTAGTAGGGAAAATATCCTCCTTTTTAATCTTGCATCATATATTAGATCCATGTTCTGACATGGTGGAGCTTGTGGACCCTTTTAAGTATAGCTTCATTATTTATAAGGCATTAATCAGATTAATTTCGTAATAGTTTCCTGCTAATCCTGCCATTGTTCCTTAACTCAAAACTAACGAAAGCACAGTTTTAATACCCTTTTAGTTGCTACAACATCCTTCTATTATCAGTTACATTTTTATTAGAGTACTTTAAACAGTTGTTGAAAATCTTAAAATAATCGAGCAACATCTTAAAATTATATCACTAGATACTTTCACTACTTATAAAAGGACAATTTATCAAGCAAATCCCCTTTTTATTAAAATCATGGTTTTTTGTGAATTAAAATTTGTAGGAGTTTTCCTATTTCTGTATAATCCCAGTCATTGTGCCAAGTAATTTTTTTCTAGCAGTGATTGTGGGGCTCACTTAAAAACATGTTTCATTTGTGGAAAACTGTCCTTTTGGTGATCCAGCTATCATTTACAACGGAAGTACTTAAAATACTCACATGCAGCAATAAACACTAAAATCTTAATTACTTGAATATTTTTGTGTTATTATTGAATTAACCTGTTTTGAACATCCCTTAGCTTCAGTTTGCAAGGGGCCTCATTTCTAAGATCTTTTAATTAGATTAGTTATTTTTCTGTTTTATTTTTTTTCCATTTCTGTTTTATAAAGTACTTCTGTTATCTGATGTCAAAATATGCCATTTGGGACATTTGGTGACATTACATAGCTCAGAATAGAAACTTTATCTAGTGATAGTGATAAAAACACTAAAAACAAACAAAGAAACAAACTGAAAGTTTAAAAAAAGAAAAAAGGTTGAGTTTGATTATCTGCATAGAAAACCATGTTGACATCATTCTTTTTTAACTGCTCTTCATTTCATCTTCAACAGCATTTTAAATACTCCAATATAAATGTATATATAATTACAAAAAGACTATTACAAGCAAAATCTAAAGGATGTCAAGCAGATTTCTGAACTGATGTACCTAAGAATTACGTTATTTTCAATGATGATGAAAACTTATTCTTTCTATTCCAAAAAGGATGATGGGGAACTGCTTGCACGCAGCCAAAGAACAGACTTTTGCTCAGTAGCTTATCGTGATGGGGTCCTTGAAATGTCAATTAGATATTTTATATTTATAGAGTGCTTTTGTTCAGGGAAGATTCCTAAGTGTCTCCCAGGTTCTACTACACGCATATGAGAAGATTAATAGATTATTTTTCTTTTTGAAATTGGAGTGATGCAGAAATAGTAGGCATGCTCTTCTTTTAAATTAATGCTGTTTTCATAAAAAGACTGACCTAGGCAGAGGGCATTGTAGGATGTGCCTGGAGTTCTCATGTGAGGTTTTTTTCTCTGGACTGCGTATACTGGAATAATTTTCTTTATTTCCTGGGTAGGGACTTCCCTGAAGCAGTAACCACGCTTCTGATTTAGCTTATTCTTGTAACTGATTAATGAGAGAATGAAAGTTTAAAAAGCAGTCACAACTCATTTCAGTAATAGCTTATCTCCTTTTAGAAATTGTATCTATATTCTACTTTTGAAGCACCAAATGAAACATCATTTTAGACTCCCATCATGTGTGGTTCCTAAACTAGGGTAGGTTTAATTGCTTTGAAGGAGCTTCACAAAAATGTATTCGATTCAAAGGAAGCATTTTTTTCTGATTTTGGGGATAGACTCGTTATGTCAGCAATAGTTACTGAGCTATTAGAGATTGCTTTATGTGAAAAACCTATGATAGAAGTGCTGATCTCTTGTAGTCGTGCAAGTTTTCAATGCTTCCTGTGAACAGCAGTTGAATAGATGATGCTCAAGCTGGTTTAGATCTAGATCTAGACCATCTGTTGAAGGGATACTGTATTACACATGCTTTATTGTGGGGTTATTTTTTGAATTTTTGCTTTCCAGAGTCTTGCTTTGAGTCTTCCAAGAGAATGAGTCTTCACTGTCTCTCCTTGGCAACTAATTCATTGACTAAAAGAGGTTTAGCAAGTTGCATCTCACATGGTCCAAACCCATTTGGGTTTCTATGTGCAGTTAAACATGTTCTTATTGAAGTGTGCTTGTGTTATACTGGCAAGTAAGGAGTTTCTCTACACACGTGGAGAATGCATATATTAATATTTTGTAAAACATTTTTTGTTCTTGAGGATCAAAGCTAGTTTGTTGGCAAATTCATGTCTTTTACCCTGCTGGTTGGTTTGTAGGTCTGTTCTTTCCTGCTTAACAGCAACGAGCTACGTATATCTCTCATGCTCATTTTAAGATCACAAAGCAGTTGTTGATATTTTGGCATTTAAAAGCATCTTGAATGCCTTTTTTTTTTTTTTTTTTTTCAGAAGGAAAAAGCTGGTAAATTAGTTTCCTCCACAGCAGCATTTACAGTACCATTGGAGGTGCTACACCGGGTCCTGGAAATGCAGAAAACCCAATTAGCAAGAGGTCTTGAGAGAAAGGAGGAAAAGCAGGTAGTTCTGGGAGACTGTAATTAGGGCAGATTTTATAAATATTTTTGTGTTCCTAGAAATGCCATCATGTATTATCTCAGTCAGTCATGACAATAACCAGCAGCAGGGGAGAGAGGAAGGGGAAGTGGAGAGAATTAATATACAGACTAGTCATGTGGTCATTCCTCTTTTTAAGAAGAGATGCTACACAATGAGCAGCTTAACTGGAGCAATAATAAATAACACAGCCTCTGTTTCTTTCTTCTGCAAGTAAGAAGCTAGTAGGAAATTAAAAATTCATCTAGGAAGCCTCCAAAAGGCATTGATGTCCTCAGATTTTCATGTTAAATCTTGCTCAGAATTTTATAGTTTGGAGCGAGTTCTGTGCCAGAATCCTAAATGCTTCGTTGTGAAAGCAGATTTTCAAAGAAAGAAAGAAGCATGGTCCCAGATTCATTATGAGACTGTTGCAAGGAACTGCATTGTTTTTACGGCTTCGTATGTTTTGGCTCAAAATGTAGAAATCAAACAAGAGATTCTGCTTCTTATTATACAGGTGCATGAGTCAGCTTCTTGTTAGTTTTTCAAAGCCTTTACAATTGTGCAATAAAATCATGTTGAAATGCATTTTAGTACTAAACATGTTGTTTCTCTAAAAGCTTCACTTCAGTTGTCTCTAGAATTATTCAATTTTCTATCCACATGATGGCAATTATCTGCAGTAGGAGTTTATAGCTTGGCACCCAGATTTACCAAGGTGCCACACGAGGTAAATTCTGACGATGCATCTTAAGGTCAGATTGTGCTAATGAAAACAAAAGTGACCAAAGGAGACCTTTGTGCAAATGTTGTTGTTCCTGATGCTGGTCCCGGGAGATATGAACACTTACTGGAAAGGTCTAGGTTAGAAGCAAAGGAAAATGAGATTCTTGCTGTTAGGATGTTCACAAACTCTACGAGGAAATGCCAGAGCAGAAAGCCATGTTTTATGTAGTGTATAAGGCTGGATTTTTTACTTCTATTTTACAAACAAACCCCACTAACCCTCCTTTAAATAGACCTTGTGTTTTTAAAAACAACTTTCTTGTGTGGAATATTCTAGAAAGTGTGCCTGTCTATAAATTATGGTATTAGTCTTGATTTTCTTCTGGTATGACTGAAGAAATTGTTTCAACTTGAATTCAGGTTTATTAAATGGAGAAAGTACGAAGTATCTAAGAAGCGTGAAGTTTCCCACTCCTTAATGATCTTGCTTCCTGCCAAAAGTGCATGTTCTTCCACTGCATCTTCCCTGTACGTGACTGCAGGTTCAAGTGCAAATTATTTGTTGCTTAGCTGAGAGCAAATAGGTTCGGGGAGTTTTTCCTGCCAGATTCAAAACATTAATGCTTTCAAAACAAATAAATGCATTTTTCTTCCAATTAAAGAAAGAAGTCATTCCTGTTTGAGCAAGGCATGAGGAATTGCAACCCTAACATCATGGTGATGAATTTTTAGGATAGAGAGCCTTCCTCCAAGCAGTGTGATATGCTTTAAAAAGGACCATTTGGAGGAAAATAAATGAGTTTCATATTGCACTTGAGGAATTAACTTTCATTTCAGTGGGGGAAATTGGAAGCACCAATATAGTGAGTCAGTAGTACTCAAGTAGAGAAAACAGGACATAACTCCATACTTTTAGATATTTCAGTTTCTTTGGAAAGAAGAAAGTTAGATTTATACTTCTGTTGGACTTTTCTGCAAAGTTTAATAGGAAACTCTATAAAAAGTCTCTTCTCTACAAGTGCTGGGCTGCTTGTTTTTGTGTTCATATAGACTGCTCTGCTTAGGGATGTGAAGTGTATACAGAACACGTGGCTTTGGGGTGGAGCAGAGGGGGAATCGGCACTTTGAATTAACTGTATGTGTTAAATGGAGACTTTACCTAGTGCTTGCTTTCTGGGCTGGACAGGAGCTCAGGGGCTTATCTGGTCCATCAGCTGCCCCTAGTCAAGCTCAGCTATACCTGACAGATATTTGTTTAACCTCCTCTTAATTCCCTGTGGTGGTGGAGGGTCACAGACAGTTGTTTCCGGTGCTTTTAGGTCTTTTCCATTATGGAATAGCCCTGATATTTAGCCTTACCAGTGCTGTACTTTTGAGTTCATTTCTCCATAGTCTGTCCACAACATAGAGAACAGATCAACAGTTGCCTCCTTGTAGCAATGTTTTTTTGCATTTTGACCGTCTTCCTTGTCATCTTCTCTTTCCTAAACCAGAGGTTCTTTTATTCATTTTAAGCAGAGATTATCTTGAAGCACTCATTTTCCAGTCCTTCCTTGCAGACCTGCTGCTGTCACTTCCTCGCCTGGGTGCCTTAGCAGGGACGCTGGTTTCATTAGAGAAATGAACAGGCTCAACTGCCCTCATGTCTTGGGTCTCCTACAGGTGATGTTTCCTGGGCTTTTCATTTCCACCGCTTTGGGCGTTCTCAAATTGAGCGATAGCATTTTTGAAATGCACTACCCAAAGCCAGCGAGGTCTCGGCTGCAATACTTTGTCCAGCACTCAGTAGAGCAGAAGAATTATTTCACATCTTATTGGCTCTACGTACGGGTTTGCCCTTCTCAGTATGATATCTTCCTTCTTTGAAACAGAAGGACACTGTTGAGTCATGTTCAACTCGTTATCTGGTATTATCCCTCGATATTTTTAAAAAATTTTTATTTTTTCAGAACTGCTGAGAACGCACCTGTTCCTGCTCAATTATAGTCTTTTGCATTAAACATGTTTCTTGGGAATCTTGGCGTTTGGGGTTTTTTTTTTTTTTTGGTTGGGATTTTTTTCCAGTTAATTTTTTCAGTTTGTAAAGTTCACTTTGAGCTGTAATCCTATCATCTGTCATCGTTTCTGTTCACACCAGGTTCCTCTCTCCTTTGCAGAATAAATCAAATTTATCCTCTCTCTGTCAGAAAGTTATTGGTGACAGTTGAGTAGGGCCACATCCAGGTCAGACACTGGAGGAAATTCTTTTTAAAGATCATTTGGTTTAATCAGCACCTACTGGTAACTTCTTTTTGGATGCTACTTTGTGGATGGAGCCATCCAGCCCATCTGATGTCTGACCTAGATAGGTGGATCTAGACCAGGTTTCTGCAGCTAGTTTGAGAGTATGCTAAGCCAGACTTGGCTGTTGAATCCTTCCACAATTCAAATTGTGGTATTTCCTGCTTTTTCCTCAGTCCTTTGCTCCAAAAGAGGAAATCAGGTTACTTTAACAAGGCTTTTTGGTGACAGTTTTGAGCTAGTTATCAGTTTTCTTTGAGATGTTTACAAGCAGGTGGTTATTTGTTTTAGAGCTTTTCCTGATAGCTGATAAGGTGCCCAGCCTCCCTGTCTTCTGCTCCTTTTTCTGGCACTTTAAAAATGTACTTTTTAGGTCCTTTTTTAGGTAACAGCTAACGTCTTGAATTATTTGTCAGTCTTTTAGCATACATTACAACAAAGTTTATTAAGCCAAGCCAGTCTGAAAATGCCTGAACTCTTTAATTGACATCTTTGTCATCTGTTGCAGATAAAGTCTTAGAACCTCCCTTCTTTTCTCCTCGTGTTAGCCATCTACTGGCAGGTCTTCTCGTGAAAGTTGATATTAAAAGACATCCCTTGTGCTCTCGTTGATGGGCCTTTTTTGTTGATGGTAAGCCAGCACTCCCTTTGGTTGTCATTTCACTGTTCCTTTATTTATGAAATGTATCTCTTGCTGCTTTTTGGATTTCTTGCTAGTTTTCTCCTGTTCTGTGTTGGAACATTTCTGATTTTATTTCTAAATGTTTATGCTGTATGTTTATACTTGGCTTTGGCAGTCTCACCCAAATCTTTCATGCCTCAGGCTTTCTTCTTTCATTTGAGGTCAGTGAAGAGCTTGCGCTTTAGTCACTGGGCTCTTTTCACACTCTTCTGCTTCGGGGGGGGGGGGGGGGATTTGGACAT
>JAOQGH010000006.1:10756854-10773743 GCA_025769975.1 Gallinago jamesoni | reverse complement strand
TGGACCTGTCCCCTTAACTGCAACTATTTAAGATTCTGCCAAGCTCTTGTTAACTTCTTTTCCCCTTAGGTTTGTGTCTTCTCTCACTTAATCAACTAGTTAGGTGAATTTGTTACTCTGTCGTCTTGAATGTGCCTGTCTCACAGCCCATCTCCTGTACCTGATCGTCCTCATTTGGGTTGAGAATAGATTCCCACTCTAAAGTTCCTATATTTTTTTCCTGCTTTTGGTCATGAGCGGGGGCTTTTTGGCCAATTTGTCTCCTACAGGTATCTGAATCTTGGAATAAATGCATTGAATCTTTGTTGTTTGAAACAATCCTCCTTTTTTTTTTTATTTGGCCCTTTCCTCCCTCCCTCCCTCCATCTCATTGTGCATTTTGCACGAGGCGTCCTCCTCTTTGAGCGGAGTCCCAGGGCACGCTCTGTTCAGCATTCCGCTCAAGTACGTGCTATGAAACCTGAAAGCAGCAGTAACAAGGTGTGACAGAAGTTGATTGCCCTGATTTTTTTACTCCCTAAAAATGTGCAGAGTCAAGTCTGTGGTGGTTCTACTGACACTGTGATTGAATTTACTGAATTCACTGATGTAAATACATAGTGACTGTATGTATTGGAGACCTGGTTGGAGAATGTATGTGTATGCATTTATTCAGAAGCTCGTTGATCATAATTGATGAAGACAAGGGGTGGGAGGGCAGAATTGATAACTTTCTGGGGGATGCTAGCAATGGATACTGTAAGGAAATTAAATATCTTATTAAACTTGGTTAACTAGACATGCTGACAATTCCTGAAATATCATTTGCTGCTCAGTGCTTACAGTAAAGGTGCCATTAGGAGGCACCTTCATGAGACATTTTATAAAAACGGTATCAAGTATCTCAAAGCCAGGAGCAGTGGTCTGGTGGAAAATCCCAGCTCTCAGTGCATTTCTCCTGGTGACAGTACTGCAGCAATTTCTTGGATTATTATACCATGTTTTAACCCTGTAGCTGATGCACGTGCTTAACATTGATTAATAAGCCTGAGCATAATTGTTACTTTCCCTCAACAGCCTGATTTCTGACCGTTTGGGTATGTAGTAGGGGAGGTAGCTGAACGGGTTATCTTCTGCCACGGGTGCTATGCAGTCGTTTGGGAAGGCAGATGGTGTTGAGGAAGGTGGAAAAAACAGGGTGTAAGAGTGGGTCTGGCCATCCACCACAAACCAAGGTATTGCTGAAAATCCATCCTCACCAGAACTCAGTCCTGCTGTTGTCAGCCTGGGAGCAGTGAAAAACAAGAGGCCGGTATTTGGAAGGCAGGTTTCCATGTGTAGAAAAGGCTCAGCTCCTGCTTACTGGTGCCCAGACACAGTAAACTGGGACAAACTTCAGGCCGGGGAGTTAGCTATAGAAGGGGGTGGTTAAAACCAAAAGCATAAGCAGGAAGTGGTAGTCGTTTGCCAGGAGACAGAATATATGCTGAAGTTGATATCCAAGATCAATCTGAGCATTTATCAGGAGACATGAAAATCGTGTCTAACCTTCATTGTTATGCTCCAATTTTGACTTTACACTTCTGATTCCATCTTCATAAATTAACCCTACAAGAAGGAGAAAGATATTTTCGTGTTAACCACAGCGGCAACCGTGTTTTAATCATGCTGGTTTTTTTCTTCATGTTGGCATGATGGTTTTTATTGTATGTGGAGTTGTAAGAAATTGTATGGCAATGTTGCATTAAGTAGATGAGCAGCCCTGTAGAGTCCCGGATTCGCTGCTAACACTTGCATAATTGTCCATTACTACTTCTTAAGAACAGCTCTCCTGCTCTGAGAATTGCCAGCATGGGGTCCTTAAGAACACCATTTTGGGTGGAAGGAAACACAGTTGTAATCAAAACAATGATTACCATCACGTTCATTTAAATGCAGAAGGAGAAACTAATGTGTGCTCCAAAGGGATGTAAAAAATTTACAAGTAATTCCTGGTTTTGAGGTTAGGTTTCTGATGTCCATGGGGAAAAAGTTAATTTCTTACCTTTCGCTTTCAAGTGAGTATTTTTGTATTCATTTCTCACTCTGCATTTAAATGATGTGATAGTAATCATTGTTTTGATTACAGTTGTGCTTCCTTTCCCCTATAATGGTGTTCTTGAGTACCCCATGCTGGTAGTACTAAGAGCAGGGGAGCTATTCTTAAGGAGGAATAATGGACAATTATGTGAACATTAATAGTGAATCTAAGAACTTCTTAGGACTTCTCAGCTTTTACAGAATGCTGCTTTTTCTCTTCCTGGAAGGTGTGGGGAAACTCCCCAATAGTCTTATCTAATCATACAAAGTGAAATTTCACAGTTCTCAATCAAGCCCTCACTAACAGCAAATGGAGGTTTGCCTTGGTTTGTCACACAAAAGAATTCCAAACAGATCTCTGCATTTGCTGGCCCAGTGACTTGGACTTGAGTTTTTTTGTGTGTGATTCTTAAATACTGAACTGCAGAAATACTCTATAACTGTCAACATAAATACTTTTTTGCCACTAGTAACGGGTGATGACATGCTGTACGAAGAACACATTCCCCATCTCTGCCATTCTTCCTTTCTCCCGCTTTATATCCACCCACTCTTTTAATATTATTACTGTTGTTATTTTTTTTTTTTTTTTTTGTGGCAGGCATCATATCTGGGAGCAGGGGATTTAAAGAATAATTCCATTTGGCAACAGGCAAGCAGCAGTACTGGAATCCTTTCTGTCCTTTAGTAATATTAATGTTGGTAGAATATTATCAGGCAGTGGTTGGTTGGCTGCAAACTTGCATATAAATAGAAGGAGGTTTTTTGATCAGTATTGTTTCTTAAAACATTTAACTATACATTAGCAACAACACTGCAAAATATTTTACGCATATGTTTTTAAATTCTTTTCATGCTGATTTTTATTTTAAAACCAAAAGATACTAGAAATATAATGCATTTTTATTTAGAATTATGGTGCTAGTTGGGGTGGCTGTCAGTACAAAGGCTAATGCTATTTATTAAGGTCCTGGTTTTATTTAATAGCCAGATGAATGGAACAGTTAATAAAAGAAATATTGCTTTATTCCCTGACATTTATGTCCTTGGTTTCCAATAAAGAATTGAAATTATGAATAGTTGATGGTTTAAATTGATGTTTTATGTTGAACGCTAGCTATAATTTCCCCTCTGAGGATTGTAATACCGAGAAACAGATGGTTTTTCACAGTAACAAATTGCTGTGTGTATACTGTATATAGAGCCAGCTTTCAGATCCTTTCACCTTCAGCGCCGCGCAGCCCCTGCCTTGGAGCCCGGCGCGGGGAGCGCCTCTGCTGAAGGGCTTCCCGGCTCTTCACGAGACAAAGTAAACTGTAGGAAACACGACCTATTTTTTCAGGTGCACTCCGAGATAGATAGGAAAGCCGCCGCTGAAACGGCTCTATTGAAACCTGGTACGAAGAGCTCGGTCGTAGAAACACAGCAAGTTCTTGGCTGCCCAGCGGGCTGAGAACGCAGGCTGGGTCTCGGGCGGTTCGGTGGGCTCTGGCAGGCTGGGCTTCCTCTTAGGATGCTGTTGGAAGTTTTGGAAAATGAAAAAGAGTGGTAGCAGTGGGGAAAGGAACAAGTAAGTTTGAAGTTAAACAGGCAACTTGAGTCCAGGCCCAGAGGGTTGGGTGGTTTTTTTTGTTTTGTTTTTGTTTTTGTTTTTTTTGTGGTAGCTTCATACTGAATTTCTGAATGCATCCACTCCGTGGTATCTGGAGGTTTTATTGACGTTTGGTCTAAAGTAAATGAGTGCTAAATGCTCTTGTTTATGCATTTTTAAACTGTTCTTCAATAATTGTTACTGTGGGGAAGTGGTGCGAGATGATTAGTGGAGAGTTTGGCAATCCACATTAAAAACACACTTTTTATAAGCTAATTATCTAGGGAAATGGTTAGTAATTATCACTTTTAAATGTTCTCTACTAAGATTTACATGTAATGTTTGGATTAAGAGTCACTTTAAGCTCTACGTAAAAGCAGAAAGAAGAAGAAAATAGAGGGATGGAAAGGGTACAAGCAAGGGGGGGGGCTTGCAACCAGGTCTGTGCTCCTCCACAGCTTGTGTGTTGTGGCACCGTTGGACTCCAAAACGCCGCTGTGGAACTGCTGCTGCTACTGGCAAAACGGGTATTTTGCTTTTCACAAACACTTCTATCATAAATCATGTTATTGACATGCATTTAAAAGCTTCAACTTGAATAACAGGAGCTGTTGGGTAAGAGACATTAATTGTTCAAAGTTGCGTTAGATATATCATGGGATTACGTTGGTAATACTAATTTTCAAAAGAACTCTTATTCTAAGAATTGATGAAATGGCTTTCAAAATTCCTTTATGCTTGTGAGCTCACTGCTTAGTAAATCTCAGCATCCTAAGATTTTTATGTGTCCTACAAAATTTGGACCTGAGCATGGTTATTGCCTACCTTGATTGTAAACCAGTAGTAAACCATAGATTCTTAAAGCAATGAAGTTCCTGGAATGCAATATCATCTTGATTATCAGAGTTGGTTAACTAAGTGTTAATTACCTGGTTCTGCTAACGGCTTGTATTCAAAATAGTGAAGAAATGCCCTTTACTGTTTTCCCCTTTTGGCTTAATGTCAAGAAATGGCACTTTTGCTGCAATTTGTCTGGCTCTGGGCTATTGCTAACAGAGATAAAGCGCTAAGAACACCCGGAGTCCAGTGCTGGAACTAAGTATGGCCATCGCCAAGGACAGCAAAGGTCGGAAAAGGTTAAGATGGTTGGGAAAGCCATTTCACATATATCAACTATGCTGTTTAATAAGTTACCTGGAACCAGTTTCTAGCAGTTTGCAGTACGGAGCTTAAGCAGGAAAATTCAACAGAAATCCTCTCTCAAGTGACTCTAGCGTGGGTTATAATTTAAAAGAGCCCTTGCTGGAACCAGGTTTATAAAGCTTGTGTGATGAGAAAGGTACAGTCAGAATAATTTAGAAGTGGTCTCTTTGTCAGTAGCTTCTAAGTATCACTTTGATTAAAAAATACAATACAAGACATTAAAGAACGGTTAGATGAAGTTTTTTACATAAGCAAACCTGCAAGTGGGATCAGCCCCCGGGTGAGCAAGACCCTGTAGCATTTTGAAATCGGTGCTGAGGGACATTAATAAACTTCATTTACTAGCTCTTGCCCTGAGGGATATTGCGCTAACGCAGCTTGGGTTAGCTTAGGTAGAGGGAGGATCTGTACCTGCAGACAAACAAAAGTAACCCATACTTGTGTGTGTGTTGTCTTTAACAGCTTTGATTCCTTGAAGTTCACGTCAACTACGTGAAAAATTAAAAGTGAAGGGCTAAAAGAAGCCTGATGTTCTCCAACTATGCCCTTCCACTATTTTTTTTTCCTGTTTTTTTTTTTTTCTTTTTTTTTTTCCTCTTGCTCCTTTTGGCCTGGAAATTTTGTCCAAGCAAAAATTTGAGAAAGGTTGGCTCCCTGCCCAGGATTTCTGACTGTCTGGTGCCCTGGTCTGAACAGGAAATCCCAGGCAAAGCCCAGCCGCGCATGTGCAGACCAGCTCGGTGGCGCACGCACCGTGAGCCGAAAACGCCCCGTCGCGGAGGGGAGTCTCGCGTGGGAGCTGCTCCGTGCTTTTACCCAGAAGAGGGGTCCCGGGCGGGCTCTTTCACGCGGGAGGTCACCGCAGCTTCTCCCCTGGCAGCTGCCCCAAGCCGTGTGTGTGAATAGAAAATTGCAGACAGAAATATAATGTTCCTAATAGCGTTTATTTTCTTCACTTCGTCTCATCGTTTTGTAGATCTCTGGATGAACAGCGACATTTTAAGTTAGTGCTTCCGTGTGACTTGAACAGGGATGGGTGTGTCAGCTCTTAAGAACTGGTTGAATGGAGAATATTGGTGAGAGATTTCTTAATCCTCGGTCTTTTGGTTCAAAACAACTCCGTATCTCTTAAAGATTAAACTTGGTTACTTTGATAACTCATTTGTGGCATGTGTTGGACAGCAGTAACCCGTTATTTTTATTTCAGAAACGTAAGAGTTTATGCCAAATAAATCAGCACTCCCTTTTTTTTCCTAATAGTAACATCCGTTGATGATTTATTTATTTAGGAAAAAGTACAACTAGTAACAAGCGAACATGTCTTTGATTTGTGGGTTATCCTTCCCCAAAAAGTCTGAGGTGTGGGGGCCTCCAGCTCTTGCTGGAAAAACTGCTGTTGGCAGAGTTCTCGTACAGGGGAGACTAAACAAAACATGCTAAGCCATGTGTTTGTACATAATAAATTGGAGGTATTAAGCAGCCATACATTGTAAGAAAGAAACACCCTGAATTTCCATCTCCTAGTCCACTTGTCTTTTTAGTACATGTATGCGCAAAACATTATTATAGCACTTTTTAATAAATGGAATAATAGTAGACTTAGTGTTACATATAGCAGATGATCATCTTCAGTGATTGTGTGTGCACAGCTTGTGCTATCAGAAGATTAAATGAATTTTAAGGAGGCTCTGTTCACAGTGAGATTTGATTTTCCTCTGCAAGAATGCTTCTTAAATGACTGAGCCGTCGCGCTTGCACTGCGAGCCGTTTGGCAGCACGAGAACCAACAGAGAAAAGTTTTGAACCGGCTTACCTGTCTTGTCAAATCGCTCACCTTGACCGAGCAGAAAGGGCCCCTATCGCCTTTAACATCTGGGGTGAATTATGGGCAGATTAAATGCTTCCTCCTTGGTTTAGTGCAGCGGAGCCGTGCCTGCGGAGCGAGGTGCAGAGGGGGTGACGCTCTCAGCGCCTGGCTGGCTCTGCAGCGACTGCAAATGACACAACCTCAGCCCCTTCTGAGAGGCGCTGCTCGAAGCTACTCCCTGTTTATTCATCTATTTTAGCAACCTTGGCACAAGGGACCGTGAAAACTATCACCTTACGTAAATCCTCATAAGCTATTCGTGGTACTAAGACAACTTTGCTCATGCTGTTTGATTCACAATCCTCTGCTCCTTTAGTTCTTTCACATATTAACGAGTTTGATCGCTGCTCCATATAAATGAGGCATAATCTGAAGCTGTCAGACCTAAACTGTGTCTTGAACATACACTAAGTGAATTTATTCAAATTTCTCTTTAAAGCTAGGAATATTTATAATAAAACTTGTCAGAGCTTCAGTTAACAGTTTACATTGGAAGTATTTTTGGTTGTGAAATACAAAAACAAGTCCAAAAACGACTTTGTGAGCTGATATTATTATATTTGCCTTGCATATGGAAAACTCATGTTGTGATTTCACCAACAAATCAGAAAATTGTCAAACTTCTATGAAAATTAATTAAGCTCAAACTTGTATGAAAATTAATTAAGCTCAAACTTCTATGAGAATTAATTAAGCTCAAATGAAAATGCGTTAAAACACTTCACAAATTTATACTAATGTGACTTGTAACAATCACAATAAAAGAGCAACAGTCTCTGTTAGGAACGCGTTTAATTTTGGTTGTGCTGCCTCTTCTGTCGCAGACTGAAATTGGATATATATATTGAAGTGCAAACAGTGGACTCGTTATTTTTTAAATCCTGTGATGTTCCCAGTGAAGTGCTCTGCCTAAAAATGTCTCCTTGCTCTAGTAAGCAGCAGACTCTCCTGTTTTCTCTTCGAATGCTATTTGGTTTAGTACCTTTCCCTCAGCCTACATTTGTCTGCTTTCTTATATTCTCTCTGATACAGGACTGCACCCTTGCAGTGGCTTGAGGAGGCAGGGAGCTTGAGTCTTGTCTGGATTTTTGTTTGTGTTACTGTTACACAAGAGCATAAAATTTGGGAATATGTTCTATATCTGTGAGTGAAAGAAGCACAGAAATAATATATAGAGATTGTTATATGTCTAAAAAAAACCCTGAATTCCTAACTTCAAAGAGGCAAGAAAGGCTGGCTGTAATAAGAAACCGTCTAAAGGAACAATAGTAGGAGCAAATTATGTCTTTTTTTTTAAGCTACTAGGATAATATTTTGGAACTGAACAAAGGCTGTAGCTTATGAATCTCATTTCCCTCCTTAGCTATATCAAATGCAGAAGGTGCATATATCTCACAAGTGTGTGTTGCCATGTTAAGAAAATTTAAACCAAAGCGAGGCGTTATGGAACTCATACGAGGAGTTTCTGTAGCGTCTTAAGTCTTCGGTTGAAAGGGAGAGGTCTGATTATAAACAGCTTGGGCAGACTTGCCTTGAGCATCCTTGAATTCTGGCCTCTGGTCTAATGGCAAAACTGATACATTAGCCCCTGAGTTCAAAACATTATCTTGCCTAGTTGAAAACATTATCTTTGTCCAGCCCTGTGTCCAAGGCTAAGCAGACACTTTAAACTTAAGTTGAATCAAATGTGTGGAAGATTTCCTTAGCAGTCTTGATGCGAACAGGAAATTGATCCTCCAGCACAAACGTCCTGAGTGCCAAAAGCTCATTCTTCAGAAAGATAACCAGGCACAATATGTTGCAAGTTAATCAGTTCAGTTTCAGTTTAGTATTTACGTTCAGTTGGGTTTTAAATAAGCATTTAATTAGTCCTTAAAAGTGTATTTGAAAGCCTTCATGTTGGACCTTGTAGATAATGAATGATGCCTGTGATTTTTGTTTTGTTATTGAAAAGTGAAACCAGATGCAGATTCACCATCCAAGTTGAGATTCTCGCTGGCGGAAAGCCATGGCAGATAGGCAGGTTTATCATTTTGGAAGTGTTTTGGGCGCTGCACTGGAACTGGCCATTATGGAAGGATGTTGATTCCACGCAAGGTTTAAGTTGCTGGAACAAAATTCAAACACGTAAAGCAGCAGAATCAGATTCCTCTCTTCAAAAACAGGGGTGAAAAAAGGGATTGGGTTGTGGTTAATTTAATAACTCCCAAAGTTGTCATTGCAATATACCTATTTTGTTTCCGTACAAATTACATGGGTGTGCTATTTAAGCCTCCTTTCTTTCCTTTGGGACCAAATTCTTGTACTGGGCGAGAAACCAAGCTCCCTTTTGTGCTGGGAATCATCATGTGATTTTGAAGCAAGGATTATGCCCCAGCCGCTCCTGAGTCATTCCATGGTGTTCGCCCAGGAATTGTCTTCGAGCTCCATGTGTTCCCTGCAGGGCCCCTAGGCTTGACCTGGTCTTGTCGCTGCTCGCAGCTGCTGCAACTTATTTTTTTTCACTTGCTCAAGGTTTGTGCGGTGTTAAAAAACTACTAGAAGCCCTACCTTCTGTGATAGCTGTGTAAAAACCATCCATTTTAGATTTACTTGTTAAAACACCCCTAACTGCTGTTTTACTGCTTTTGCCTCTTGGGACAATCTGTTTAAGGATCCTCCCTGAGGGGATGAGGAGGGAAAATCCTACTATGTTTGTGATGCATTTAATCCACAGCCTGTCTATAGACTGTAATAAATAGAGCATTCACCTTTCTGTTTGTGGATTCCTTTCAAATACAATTACAGCGTCACCTGTGGCATCCCGATTCATCAAGATCTGTACTAAGCACTTCTGAGTCTTATTGACCACTTGTTTTAGAGGATGATAAATCCTTGTTCTCCCAGAGCAAATAGATTTAATAGAGCAGATTTTTTTTTATCTTTGATTTATGTGTGCCATGACCAGAAAGCAGGATTTCAGCATCCAGTAGACAGTGCTCCACAATTACAGAATCCGAGGCAGGCAGTGTCTGTTTTGCTGCTGAATGACAAATTGTGTAAGAAGACTTGGTGACAGTTTATGATATGTTCATATAGAACCAGAGCACTTGTTGCAGTTGTTGCTTCAAGATTAAACTTTTTTGAAACCTAGCTTTGAATTTACAGTGTGCCTCCGTACCGACGTGAGCTCAGGATCTTAGTGGTTAGAGAATGAAGAGAGGCAAAAAGAACCCTGTGTGATTTGAAAGCAAAGATGAGATGTTTTTAATCTGTGTAATCTTTAAGAAGTGAAAATAGTGTGTATTGTATAGGGTTTGGAAGATTACTGTGGACATTTGAAAATTATTTTAATCCCTCATTCTGTAACATCATAAGAGAATAAAAAGCAATCCTAGCTGCGTTATCACGAGCTACAATGTTACTGCACAACAGCTGAAGAAATTAAAGAATGACATGCTAAATTGTGACTGCATCGTAAAATTAGATAAACAGAATAGAATAACCAAAATGAGATTTTGGCTGATGGAATGGGTATGTGGTGACAACCCTGTGCTTGTATACTGTCACAATAAGCAATGATCTGAGTTGCAATATTAGTGATGATGAGTGCCAGTATACTTCATTGATCATAAGATTGAGTGGCTTGTGCAAGATGGTATCTCCAGCTGCTCGGATGATGATCTCGGCATCATACGCTATCGGTTTGTATGACTTGCAAGGGGTGCCATATACGATGATATTTATGGGTTATCTGGGCCCATTGCTTATCTAACCATTTCATCGTTTGTAGTTATAGCTATGGGATATAGTCCAGAAATAGTTGTGTTTACTTACTGTCGTCATTACATGAGAATGGGATTTGTCTAAATAACAAAATCCTAGAAGAGCAACATCTCACTTGAAAATCGTACATCAGTAGGGCTTTAAAATTGCTTGAATATGAAGAGAATGTTACACAAAATAGATGAATTCTGCCAACCTAAGGGTAGGAATTGACATTTTTCAGAACAGACATCATTGATAATTTATAGATGGCTTTAAAAATTAAACTTGATATAGAAGTCGGCTTAGAAATGAAGTGTTGTCAATGTTCTAAATGCATTAGGTACATTAAGTGAAAATGTACGCTTCACTCAACGGTATTTAAATACTTCAGAAGTCAGGAGCAACCATGTCATTTGAAAATATGGTTGTGTTCAATATTAAAGGCTCTTAGGATTCCAGTGGATTCCAAATAATGTAGCTATGCTCCTAGGACGTGTTTTGAAAAATAGTAATTACTGGGTTTATTTTTTACACTTCTGATTGAAACATGAAAATGAAGCGCGTGATTCCTGGAGAAAAAAACACTTTTACGTCTAAAAATTTTAACCTAGCTTTCTGTTTTAGTGAGCTGTAAAAACTCCATATTGATGCCCTCCACATTTTAAAAACAGCTTGACAGTCCACTTGAAAAGCAGAAGGCATCTGCTTTCTGTGCACTGGGCAGTAACACAGAGCTGGGAAAATTACTGGAAATCTTTCTGGTGCTCTTGTGGAATCAGGATTTCCTTTTTAAGAAAACAAAAAAACCCTCTTTTTGTTTGACTAGTCCATCTGAAACTAAGTAGGGGTTAATACACACTTTGCTAAGTAAGAAAAATAATTAAAAAAAATAAAAGCGAGGCTCAGCCCAGGAAGATGGGAATTCTGAGATAATATCCAGTGTGCCCAAAGGGACAATGCTGTCTCTTGTTGTCGCTGCCTATATTTAGCTACCACGCTCATATGCAACTTAAAATACCTAGAATAGCAAGAAGAAATTTTTTTCCCCTTCATTTGAAGTGGTACAGTGTAGGGTTGTTAATTTTGGCTTATCACAGCTGACACTTGAGTAGGGGGAAAAAAAATAGTGGTTTGAAGTTTTAACTCTCTCCACATGTGCCCCTTGTGAGAAGCCCTGTTGACTCCTGTGAAACGTTCTTGGCTGTCTTAAATTATATGCCCCACATTTAGGAGAAGTTCACAGGTCACTTAGTTGATTTAAAATCCATTGTTGTTTGTGCAGCTGATAAGGGGCAAAAAAGCTATTAGTTAACAGACCTAGTTCAGAAAAAGTTGTTAATAATTCTAGCTTCCTACTTGCATAAACTTAAATTCTCCTGATTACTTAATATAAACAGTATGATTTATATTGTAATACTCCAGTTCACATGAAAATGAGCAATAATTTTCACACTTTCAGGAGCGTTTCAGGCTGTTGCAACATAAGTTTTTTGTTTTTTGCCCAGTTATGGAAAAGATTATGAAGTGTTTCTGTATGACAATCTGGCAAATATTTATGTTTTACGAACATATTACGCACTTAAATGTGCTGGGTTTTAATTGGTAATGCTCCGGAGTGTCAGCTAGAGCTGTCAAAAAAATTGAGCAGAAAAATGGAAGAGAGCAAAGTCCTTGAGGAAACACTGGACAAGATGTTTATGGGGGAATAACCCTGACTGGTTTGGATCATACTAATGGCTTACTTATCCGAAAAGTGAACTTGTGGTCAAAAGGAGGGTGCTTAACACGAGAGGATTTGAGGGGATAGGGAATAGAAAGGTTGCAGTGAGTTGCCAAGAGAAATCCCCGCTCTGGCTGGGAGGCTGGCAGGGAGCGTGTTGGAAGGCGAGTGGGTGGCTGCAGGGTGCCTGCTGAGAGTTGATCAGGCAGACAAGAAGGGAAGAAAAGCCCTAAAAATCAGGGGTCTGGGTCTGACATGGTTGGAAAAAAGCAGCCTGCAATCCATAGCTTGCAGAGTCTGTGGAGTTGTCTCACTCCCTCTAGTGCATCTAGAACTTGACCAACAAAATTTGTCATGCAATCCTTTCCCTATGTTCTGCACTATTAAGAAAACACATGGAATATAATTGAATTGTACCTTTTCTCTTTTAATAGGAGCTAATAGTTTTATGCTTTCGTTATCTGAAATGAAACATTTCCCCATTCTTACAACAGCTTTGAGAGCAGCATCAGAAGTGATGCAACAGACACCCTGGTCTGCTCTGGTGAGTCCATGGCATGAGTGAATTATCTCAGTCTTCAGATCCAATGGACCATTCAAAGGTGGCAGGAGCCATTCCAGCCACCGAGGTGGTATTTTCACCCCGGCATCATCGGGTGGCAAAGCTTCCCAAGGTGGCCGGTGCTAAGGGGCGTTCTGAGGAGGGGGATGGCAGGTGCTAGCCTGTCTTACAGAAAATCACAAAAGTCTGAGGCTGGATTTACACTTGAAAGTTGTGTGGAAATGAATATCGGTTAGCGGTGGGAAGGGATGTGAGTTTTTGGTTGTTTACCAGTTTACTATACACAAGAGTATGGGTGCAGATATAATAGTGCAAGTAAGTTTATTTCTTTTCCCAGATGGTGTTCACTATCCTAACTTGCAGTTACATCCAGAGTGGTGAAAGGTCACTGCGTTAACAGCGGTAGAATAAAATAGCACCATTCTCTAATTTGAAAGTTAGATGACTGTTTCTCACCATCTACTTGCATGTGATGTGGTGAAGATGTTTTCTACGTGACTGTTTTAAAGAATGTGTCAGAGCAGGGCGCGCTCCCAGCTCTGCCTTCGGCCTTACCTCAGGTGAGGTAATGGCGGAGGGCGGCACCGGGCCTGCCGAGCCATCCTGTGCTGCCGTGTGTGCGTGACAGAAAAATCGAAGACGATTATTTCGATTTATGTAAAACTGAAATATGTCCAGTGATAGTGTGGCAACAGGAGCTCCCAGAGGGATCTGGCTGACCATCGTCATGCCCAGGGTGGGAAAGGCTGGGCCATGAGCTCGCAGCCTCCTTGAGAAGGAGAGCCCCAGCAGTTCAACAACAGGGCTTTGGTTCCTGGCGTCTTCTGAAAAATTGTCTTCCTCTCAGGTAAATCTAGTGTGGCGTCATTTTAATTTTCTCATCTTTTCATGTGCAGGTGATTTACAAAAGGCTTGATCACCCCCAACCCTTTCTGTAGGTTGTCCAGTGTCTGTCTTCGTTTTCTAGTGGGAAGAGTGTCTGCTCTGGATATGTGGGTACCCTACAAAAACACAGCTTTGTTAGGTTGTTGGAAGCCTTCTTTTAAAATGAGGGAAAATACACTAAACCATGTGTTTTTTCCGAAGGTGAAAATTCAAAATCCATTTAAAAAATGAACTATTACATCTCCTTATAAGCACAGATGATCAAGATCCAATAAGTAGAAATTTCCAAGTCAAGTTAGTTGTTTCATCACTACTGATTCTGAGAGTCCATGGTGTCAGTAACTCAATTTGCCTTTCTCTCCCTTTCATCCCCCAAAGGGATGGTCTTTGGTGTTTGTCCTGCCCTAGCTAAGGAAGAGATCAGTGGTTCAGAAATGTCAGAGTTTATAAGGCTGTAATCAGTTGGGAAAACTTGATATGCTTTGGGTCTTAAGAGCGCTTATTCAACTATTACATTTCCAAATACAGTGTTCTTTCAGAAATTTAAAATAACATATTTTAACTGCACGGTGTCAATAAGCAGCTGTGTGAGATATAATCGCCTGTGAACAGTAGCTTTAACTTTTGTGATCTCTGCATTTCCCAAGACCATTTCACAGCATGAAGTGCTCCTGTTTTGCCCCTGCCGCTCTCAATACTCTGTGAATCTGGCCCACGTTTTTTAACAATGGAGTGGTGGCTGTTCGTCATCTGCTGAGGTTTCAAAGCGACTCATGATCATCAGGGCAATTAACTGTTATGTGCATCTTGCACAGAAAGAGGCTGGCTGTGGATCTTGCCTTTAAATAACATTTAAAAGAGGGGCCTTGTGGTATTTCAGAAGGGGGCTGTGCATCAGGATTATTTTAATGATTTTTCAGGCAGTTGTAAGCCAGAGGTAAAGTAGGAGAATTTCAGAACTTTCAGCAAAATTTGTAAAGTACTGAAAATGTGCAAGAAACATCACAGAGTTTAACAGCTCTTTAGGAGTGTTTTAACTTTTCTCTGGAAGCCCTCTGAACAGTCTTCACTGTGTTGTCAGCGAACCTACAAACACCATTAAAACCCCAAAGTTTGGGGTTTGTTGGGATTTTTTTTTGCATCACTTGTTGCATTCCTGGGACTCTGAACACAAAGGTCAGGGACTTGGTAGGTTACTAGGCATTGTAAAATAAAGCAGTAATAGTATCTTGAATCTCCGAGAGAGGAGGATGCCATCTCCTCCTTCCAGATCTTTCCCTGGAAAACACCTTTTGGGTTTTAAATGCTGTACAATCAAATATGTGCATATATATAGAGAGAGGAATTGGAGCAAGTATGGTAAATAGCAACTGTGCCTATAATTTAAGCTGTTGTTTGTGGTATTATTTCCTTATGCGATTCCTGGGAGAGCAGAGAGCTGTGGATACCAACTCTGTGCTCTTGCGGACGTGTCCCCAAAACTGTCAGGGTGTTTTTGTTCGGTTCCTCAATGAGTGCTATGCTATTGCACTGTGACAGTGTTGGCTATTCGTTTGCTAGTTGTAATTTTTTTTTCAGAAAATATTTTCTCTGTCTGTTTTCTTTATAGCAGACTCCAAAGAAAATTGTTTAATAAAGATGTTTCTAAACAAATGTTTCTTCATATGGCTCCTCACCGGAGCTTTTCTAGATGGTACTGTCTTCTCTGTCTGTCATACTCTCCTATTATTCTCTTGTACATACAAAACTCAATATTTACTTTCAGTCTTTCAAGTTTGTTTACCCTGGTTTCACTCCTGGGCTTGAGGAGCTGTAATCTTACCCATTTTGAGCCCTCAGTGGCATTTGATGTCCATTTTGAAGGTGTGTTATGAATATTTAGCTTAAAGAAGTCCACCTGAACTTGGTGTACACTTTGCTTTAGAGGCATGGAGAAGTTTTTTTTATCCAGCTAAAAAAAGCCTTCAATATTGTATCACGTACTATTGTTCTTTATGCATTTATTTAAGCACTGTATAAAAATTATCGTATGTGTAAGAGATGATGATTGCAAGAAGTTAAAATAGACTATTTTTCTGTATTGAAGGGTGTTCCAGGCATTGTTGGAATTCCTTTATAAGTCCCCACATACATCAGTCAGTGCGTTTTTTGTCAGAGGTTTTTTGACCTCCCCTCCTTTTTTGAGTGCAGATTTCACTTCTTTTACCAGTTTGTGCTAGACTTCTCATGACACTTGGTGTTAATTGATATTTCAGGTAAGCAGTAATGGAAAACATCTGTCTGGTGAGGTTCATGTCTTTGATAATAGTAGAATAGTGTAAATGAAAATACAAGCTTCACAGCGTCTCATTCTGTTTCACTCATAGGTAGAAATGTATTTCTGAGAAGCAGAAGTTGTTAACAAAAGTTAATTTTTACTTAAGTGTATCTTAATTCAGATGTTTTTGCTGTCTTGTAAAGAATGGGAAAATACTTTTGAGAAAAGTAGTTGACAGGTTATGTCTAATTTAGCGGTACCGCAGATCAAGGAAGTTTGCCACAAAGATAGGAAAAAGGTAAAAAGTTTGAAGGTTAAGTTAAAATGATTGTAGATAACTTGATCTGTAGTTGCCATATATAGTCATACAAGAAAAAGTCTGCACAAATCCTCCAGACGTTTATGGACTTCTCTGATTCTGTCAGAGCCAAACAGCTCCAGCCAAGAGATAGGGAATTTGTTAAACTGCATTAAATTCCTAAATTGCTGTAGCCCAAAGGAGCAATTCTGCCTTTTTAAGAGGGAAGAGTAGGAGGGAGTAGGCAGGGAGGATAGTGCATTATGAAGTCTCTACTTTTGGTAAGAGTTTCAAGATGAGTAACGTTCTAGAGCTCTTTAAAAACAACCACCACAGCACACACACACAAAAAAACTTGAATTAATTTCCGTTGCTATCATCAAAAGCTGGCTTTCTAAATTTAGCAGTTTCCTATAGACGCTCAGCTTATGCTAGCAACAGTAAAACTATTTTTCCTTAAGTGCAATTTGTCACCTCCCCCTTCTAAGTTAGTAGAAGATAAGCTTGTATTAATTCTGTTGATTTATTATTATACAAGTATGTCTCATTTTAATCTGCTATTGAGTTCACTGTGATTCAGTGCTAGGCTCGCATGCCCTCAACAATGGAAAAATAAGTGCACAGGAATGACAGACTGTGAGCTTGCTCTGTCTCTCCTTTTTTAATCTTCAATCCTCTGGGTTTCTTTTCATGGGCTTTGT
>JAOQGH010000006.1:10589093-10756844 GCA_025769975.1 Gallinago jamesoni | reverse complement strand
GGTATTTTTATCCCCCCCCCCCCCCCCCCCAAGTACTGGAACAGTTCACAGTTCAGCACATGAATTTGGGGATTAGTCCCAGCTGAGACTATAGATTACAGTTGTGAGAAGATACTGCTGCTCAAAAGTGCTTTATGTGTGTTTTTTATTTCTTAAGTTCAACTAACAAACAGTAAACGTATTGAATAAGTCTATAGTGAGATTTTGCTTTCTTTCATCTTGATGATTCATTTATATCTACTGTGTGCTACCAAAGCATATGTATTATAGGCCTGAGTGTGTTTCGGTAGGAATTTTGCCAGGAAGCATAAAGGCAGCAAAAGTTTGTTTTCTCTGAATTGCTTCACTTCACTTACTGAAGCAACATGAAAAGATCTGTGCTGTATTTTTTTATTTAGGTCAGGAGGATGACAATTATATTATTATATTTTGAGGTGTTTTTACCAGGTATGCTAACTTAGATGTAGTAAACCCTTTAGGTCTATATCCTGATGTTTTTGAGGTTGTCAATTATTTTTTTTGCTTTGAATTTCTCATTTTTGTAGGAATCTAAAGTTATCACTTTAGCCGCATTTAAAGGGCGATGCCTGCTAAAGGCATGGTAACCTGGGAACCACAGCAGGCAACTAGCCAGTGACTCTCTGCCTAGAAGAGGTCATGAAGAACACAAAGATAGCAAAGATGATGGTTGTGAGAGTCCTAGCAAATGTAGGACATGGATTTGCAGGACAGCAGCTTTTTGCCCTGACCCTCCTGAAACAACTTGTTTTTTTGTGGGAGCAACTGCCTTTTGAATAAAACGGTCATGATCACGATTAAGCGAGCAAATCTTATAAAAAGATTATTAGAGGATTGCTTAGTATTGGATTTTCTTGCACTGGAATCATAGTAAAAGACTGGCTATAATGATATAAATCAGTAAATACACCTGTGCTCTTACATGCAGGTATGTCAGAGTATGATTAATGCACAGCCTGTTCACAGCTATATTTTTAACCTGTATTTAAAAGGCAAGTAGGGAAAACAATTTTGCAATATCTGATGTCTCAGCAATGCGCAGACTACTCCCCCCTCAATTTACATGTAGTCTGTAAGGATCTGTGAGGATGAAGCTGGGTTCCTTACTACTATATTTAACACAGAATTATTCTTCTTAACCTGACTTTAAAGCAAGATGCTTGTACTTTGGAAACCTTTCCACTAGAACAATAATAGATCTTAAAACATGAATGGTTTCTAGTGCTCTCACTTCTCCTAAATAAAACTGTACCTTAAAATTAATGATTTCTGAATGGTCCTAGCCATCTTTCCTTGAGACTGAGGAGAAATCCAACTCTCCTCAGCACCCAGGGGTCTGATTTCATTGCCCAACAAGGCAAGACCGAGTGCTGAAGTAGGGTGCACACTGATTCAGACACAGCTCTGCTTGTGTAGAGGGAATATGGAAAATTACAGGTGCAATTATGGTTTCACATTAAATATTCTTCTTTTTAAATCCACCATGTGAAGCATTAGTCTGTGTTTGAACTGGTGTTGTTAATTGGACCACAGTACTTAGGCGCATTTTCTGCAGAGTCATGGCCTATGTCATTAGCTTCTCATTAGAGACGTTAATTTTTTAAGACTCATAATAACTACTTATTTTCAGAAGTTGCCCACTTCACACTGAAGAGAAAATTCTGTTCTGCAGGCTGTAGTTCTGAATAATCAGGAAAGTGTTGTGAACTCTTCTTCTATAGACTTTGAAAGTGGAAAATGAGAGCCCTGGAGTGGACAGAGAAAGATCCTGCAGGATGTGATTGGGAGCAGAGTTAAGGATCTTTTTCACTGGAAACCTCAATTGCAGAACAACAAGGAGCTTATGGAGGGACAGAGCAGTTCTGGTTAAAACTTGATAAATGTAGGTTTGGCTGTTTATTGGGATGCACAACTAAGCACTCAGTGTGCTTTCAGTTTTATTGGACAGATGTACTCATCCAATAAAGTCTGCAGGTGTTTAACAAAGCTCGGTACCAAGTAATTATCTTTTCCGTCTGCAGAGATACTGGCCTAAGCCCTAGAAACAGGGCTTTGCTGGCACATGGTTATCCCGCTGGCAAGAACAGTAAACTTCAAAGATTCTGAAATATTTACTTGGCTAATCAAATGTTTTTTCATTACGTAAATAAGTAGTTCTCCTGACATGGGATAATAAAGACATGTGGTTTTTCCCATGACAAGGGTCTGTCATGGCATGTTTGGTGTTGCCTGCAGCCTGCAGCAAGCACTGCAGGGTTTAAGAAGAAAGCAGGACAGACTGTTAGCAGGAGGAGAAATCTTCACAGGGCCATTAGCCAGTATGTAGCCTTTTAAATTAATATGTTTGTTAAAAATGATGCTTGATTTTCTGTGTGTATTGGTGAGCTGTTAAATAAGCTATCCTTGCTCCCCCCCCCGCCCCTAGAATTTTAGTGACCAGGCTTTCATTTTGTTAGAATTAGCTCCTTTCCAAAGCTCTACCTGAATCATTTTTGTTTGAATTCATTTTTTTGTTTCCTAGCAACTCTAATTTTTTAACTTCTGAATAGTTTCTGTGCAGTGTCTTTTCTAGCCAATGTTAACCATACTGCTTTATAAATGACGGCAAGGTTTTAACATGGTTCTAAAAAGCATAGTTCACTGAATTAATTTGTGAAGTTAGTTAAAAAAATTCTTTTTCTATTGTATATAAGTATGTGTGTGTATATACATACATATATATGGGTGCAACAGTTCTTTCGCACGGTTGATTTTTTTTAAACAGTTGTGAAGGTAACCAGTCTGTTTATACATTGCTGCATAGGCACAGAGTAAACTTGTTAGCTTTTTGTTTATTTTACCTTGGAAGATGCTATAAGAGGATTCCATTAAGTAAGTAGCCCCATTGAAAGTAAAATCCCAGACACAAGGCACCGTGGCAAGTAGGCACCTTCAGAGATGCTCCATTTTCCTTGTGCTTGGGAAGAGCGGGGTTTGCCTCCTCACCCCTGAAAGGAACCACAGGAGCAGCCCCAAAATGTTTCCTCACCCTCGAGCTGTTTCCCCGTGGCTTATTGGGACCCACATGGTCTATTAAGTTTGGTAGAAACAAGGGCATTTCCACAAAGAAAAGCGTTGAAACTTCTCTGCCTGCTGTTGGGGCTTGCTCCCTTCTGGGATTGTTGTGTGGCTGCAGTTTTGAAAAATGGTCTGAGGTGGGTTAAACAGCCAAAATTCCGCCTCTTTTCAAGGAATCTCTTTTAGTGTTTATTCTGTAGGCTGGTTATGCCCCGCTTCGTAACCTTTCTGAAGTGCAAGCTTCTCCCCCTGAATTACAATGCATGTGGTTTTGCTTAATATTCTACTTTAAGCTAAAGTCTGCGCTCACTAAATCAGCCTTTCACAAATGGAATATTTTTTCGCTTCTTGCTGGGTGGGTCCATACACTGAAAAATAGGTCAAGAACAGTAATCTAAATCTACTGCTAATAAATAATTAAAGCTAATGGAATTTGCACAAGATCTGTGGGCTGAAATATTTCAGAAAGTACTGTGCTGTACATTTTGCTACTGTAAATCAAGATTTTTTATTTATCATTGTGCTAGGTTGAAACATATCTATAAATGTTACTTAAAAAGATTTTTTTTTGTACAGAGAAAATACTGGCATGTTAGTGTATTAAAATAACTAAAAACATCATAGAAAATTGATAACATCGTGATTCATTCTTTAATGATTGGATTGCAAGTAAATACTTTAGCAGCCTTAAGCAATAAGAGGTTTTATATCTCACGAAATCGTACTGTAAATTGAGCAATAAATTGTTTGCTCATATGATTTAATTTGCCTTATATTTTAGGAATTAAATAAGTCATCTGAGCTACTGTGTAATACCTGTTTGGACAACTATTTGGGATTTCAGTTTTGTATCTTTTAGGGCAAAGCAAAGCGGAGCTTTCTGGAACCAATTAAACATAAAGATTAAATGTTTCCCTTAGTATGCCCCCAATCACATGTGCCCAGGATCTCTGGTGGAAAAACTGCATGTTCTTGATTTTTTCATAATTGTGGGTAAAAAGAAATAATATTTAAAATGTGTATGTTGGTAGGTGAGCGTCTGATTGAGTGATCCCAACTTGTTCCCCAATTTACCCATAGCAGGGTAAAGCATATATGCTTGTTGACTCTCTCTAATTAACCAGCAGAACTGCTTACTACTAATTATAGTTAACTTGCTGATTTCTGTGTTTCACAGTGACAGGTTGTGTCCTTGAAGTGTACAATAATCAAACACACCTCAGAAGTTGATGCCAGCGTTCTTCCCAAATCCTTCATGCTTGGCTGCTTTTTACCTCTCTCCCTTTCAGCTACCTTTATATGAAAGAGAAGCTCAACAACATTATCAAGATAATAGCTGTGTGGACAAAGTGTATGGAGCCCTGTTTATCTGTGAGGGTGCACAGATAAATATCCTTCCCTTCGCAAGAAAAAAATACCCGTCATACCCTGCCTCTTCAAAGAGGGGCTGCTGGTTTTTGACATAAGAGTTCCTCTTGAGGCTGTGCTATTTCTTCTTTATACGTTGATTGAACTGACAAATACCTTTCTACACAGTCAATATATATTGGGTTTTCTTCTGGGTTGGGTTTTTTTTTTTTCTTTTTGTAAGTTCTCATAAGAAAGTATGTAGAGTCACGATGTTCAGCCCTGCCAGTTTTGAGCGTGGGGCCAGTTGTTAGTTCCTTATTACGTGCGGGCTAACAAGGCAGGAACCGCGAAAGGGTAAGATGGCAGGAAAGCAAGCCGTAGCATCTCGCTGGTGATAAGGCAGCTCAAAAATAGGTTGTGACAGCTAAACTAATGATGTCACTGATGCTGATGCAAGTGGGCTGCTTCTCATTATGATTTCTCTGCCAGACATAGTGACAATCACCAGCCAATGCGTGTCTCAAGTAGACAATATATAGAACAAATCGTAGGAAATGCGGCACAAGGAGGCACACGAGGCAACATTTGCCCAGTTTTTTGTCTTGTTTTATTTTACAAGAGCACAATACTTCCATGGATGATAAAGGTGTGTAGGTCAAGCTTAACCTTGCTGGACCACTTTATCATCCCAGGGTCATAGGGCTCTTGTTGTGACATTTAGAGATAAGCATTTTGGAGGTAAATGAGATGGAGCTGTCTGCGGGGAGCTCAGAAGGTGCTGTGTAGCTTCAGACCTCAAGTAAATTACAAACAGTGTTGGTAGCCTGACCATTGATACATCCTGTACACTGTACACAGTGTATTAAGATAGCGATAGATAAATAATATAGTTTAGTTGTCAGAAAGATGCATTTTTTTGCCAAGGTTTTTTACTATAGATTTATTCTTGGGTTATTTTCCATAGAGTTATTTTTAATGGGAATGGAAAGGGAGTTAAATTATTTGGATTCAGATTTCATTGTGTAGCTACTTGATCAAAATATAAACTTGTTGTTTATACTCTTGTAAAGGGAAAATGCTATATTAGCTTTCAGCTATCAGATTTGATTCAGATAATGATACAGCATCCTAATTCATAGTCTCTACTTCAGATTCTCAGTTTGTCTGTGATAGAGCCTTTTTCAGAAAACTGCTCTACCCCGATAAATCATCCAGAGAGAGAGAGAACACGCATGTTTGGATGACATGGAAAAATAGGCTAATAATGTGATTGTATAGGAGTACTCGAATATTTCAATACATTTGTGTTGATAAATTATCATTTGTTTTAATGTTCAATTGCATGTACCCTTTTTAGCTGTTCTGCTTGATGGCCGTGATTTGCTAGCTGTATGCGAGTGCTCGAGTTGGTTGCTTTTCCTGTTTTGATCACAGCCCAGGCAGTAAAGGCCACTACACTTTAAACAGATAATAAATCATACGGTGTCCTTGCTAACCAACATTACAGATTCCCCCGGCTCTGAACTGAACGTCCTTCTTTCTGTTCAGTTTAGTGCAAAGAAGGTAAAATTCTATTTAATGTTAGTGTAATATTTTGAGACAAAATCTGATGAGGAATTTTTCCAAACTGCCAAAAATAAATCTCACCAGCAGAGTTTCAGCTGGTGACTCGAGGCATATGTATTCCTGACTTCTGTCTGTTTATTTTTACTTCCCTTTTGTTGTGAGCTTTGTAAAGTTTTGATGCTGTTTAGCCAAGGAAGGGATTATAAATGTAGCCTATAAACTCTTTCCAAGGCGGGGAGAACACAAAAAAGTGGTGTGAAGAAGGCGTTTATGCCTTTTTCTTACGGTGTCTGCCATTTATCCACTTGCCTCCATGGCATATTTTGTTGCATTTAAAATGCTGCAGCAAATTGCTTGCAGTTACTTTTCTTAGCCTGTTTGCTCTGTGAAGATAATGGAAGTGGGATGCTCTGTCTCTGTTGTTCAGCTTCAACAGAATTCAAGTTATTGCTAGGATTTCAAGTTGTCCAAGAATTTTACCCTGTTAAACTGTGTGCTCTAATGATCAGCGTGTCCCAGCTTTGCTCGGGATAGATTACTGTGGTAGAGGCGGTTGCTTGCCAGTGGGACTGAATCACGTTGAGCTGCGTTCTCCTTTGTCATGAAATGTTTCAAAAACAGTTTTACCACCAACAGAAGCTGCTGTCTAAATCAAGCACGACACGTTTTCCCATTATGGCCCAAATTTTGCTTGGTAACGTTTTGATTGCTGGGATGAGTGTTTAAGCATCCTGAATTTGTGAAATGAAGGATGTGTGGGAATCAGATTTTGAACTTGAAAGCTTTTCTCCCTTTTTGAGACTTGACCGACTGTTCTTTTGGCTTTGGGGTACCCCTTCTATTCCTCCCCCCCCACTTTTCTCCAACTTCTCTCTGCTATAAACAACCAACAACATCATCTCTCATTATTAAAGATGAATATGAAGGCAAAGTCCTGACATTGCTGATATCATGAAATAAAAAGTGCTGCAAATCCTGTCTTTCAGAAGTTAGTACGTGTCAGATGATGCAGTTCAAAAGCAGGCTCTCGGCCACATGCACAGAGAGGAGCAGGACTTACCTTCTCTTGCCTCCAGAGCTGGCTGTGCTTTATTTCACTGAATCCCATTGCGGGGTTTTGTCATCTCCTGATGTACCTGGGGTGATTTCTGATGCTCAGGCAGTGGGAATAATGCCCTGTTCTCGAGAGCTGTGCAAGCAAGAGATTTGGGGCTGATCTGGAATTAGATCTTCTGTATTTCTGCTTTCAGTTTTGACATCAGTTTGCTGGCTGGTGCCAAACTAGTCAGTAAATTCAGAGGGAACACCAGGGACAGAAGCCCTAAACCCGATGATTTCCTACCAGCTGAGATTTTTATTTCAAGAAATGTTGCTTTGCTTGGATGGTATAATTTTTCCTGATTTTATCAAGGGTGCCAGCATCCTGCCTGTAAATCTAACGTCTCTGTTAGTTGTTTCCCTATTCATTAAAACCTACCGTGCTGGAGTTCAGCCCTGAATGTGAGCGTTTATTTTGCTATGGATGGTTATTGTTACTTTCTTCAATGTCATCATCATCAGGTTACAAAGAAAACATGTTATAAAACGTGCAAAGCCCTCTGGTCTCCCAGAGTAGTCAAGAAGTGGGGAAAAGCTGCTCAACCTGCCAGTTTGCTTTGGTAGAGGCGTAATTTGTAGATGTTTGTGATACACAAGGACAGTATCTACCCTTTTTGTGTCCTAAAATAGACAGCAGAAAATATCAGGAAACACGTAGGTGACTTGACTTGATCTAAGAAGAGAAGTGTTGTTTATTTGGTGCCGAAGAGGGAGCTTATAAAGCTGCAACATTATCTTTAACTTGATAGGCATTAGCTGTATGTTAGTGCAATAACCATGTAAGAAGTGAAATTTGGCTGATAATTTGTCTTTGATAGCTTCATTTGCGTTTGGCCCCTAAGCCATTTCTCAGGGAGTGGGAGAACTCCTGATACACCAGCTCTCTGCATGACTTGTCATTTAAATGACAAAAATCACTTCTCTCAAAAAGCCTACTTTTCCTTCAGGAAAGTCAGATTAAATCCAGGGCTGAGGGTGTTTTGGTGAGTGATTTAATGTCCAATATGTTGTATGACTCTCGGTGTAAAAGTAAATGCATTGAAAAAGAAAATTTCCCAACTTTTTACAGTCACCTTCTTTCCTGAAAGGCCCAAGGCTTCAATGAACCCTTGTTATATAGAAAAAATATTTCAAAGACCTCTTTATGACCTCTTTCATTGGGTTCTGGGTGTCTAAAGGACTGTGGCCTATGCAAAAGTAGGAAGATTTCATGGTTACTTAAGCAGTTTGTGACTGTCCCAGTTGTGAGCAGTATTCTCAGAGTATCATAGGACTCTTGGTTGGAAGGGCCATCCAGAGGCTGACTAGATTTCACCTGGCCCTAAAAATGGGTCTTTAGCACCCACAGTAGGTCTGGTTAGCTCCGCCTTGGAAATCTCCAAGGATGGGAAATCTTCCTGTGTAACCCTAATCAATGCTACCCTCCTAAATGATGCAGCAGCATGTTAGTGCTTTATACCTCTCACAGATTTATTTCTAGCTGTCAGTGTACTATGAAGTCGCTGCTTGTGCCTCGTCGGTGGAATACTATGGCAAAAATAGGAGGCCAGCTTCTTGGCTGTGCATGAATAATACAATGTCATCTGCAAACTTACAGGATTTTATTCTTCAGGCATGCACATAATGAGAATTCTGAGAATTTGTAAGTGAATTAAATCCAAACCAGTTTAAGTGGAGCCACTGAGAATTTTATGCAAGATAGATAGACCTTTGTTGTTCTAAACTATCTTGGTTGCTAAGTAAAAATATGCTATAAACTTTTAGAGTGACTCTGTAAGCGGTGTTTTAATGAATTTTGTAGCACTAAGTGTGTTGTAATTCTGAAGAACTTGTTTTGAGTTATACAGAAACCAACAGATAATTGTTACTCAATGTGACTATCTCCCGTTCTCTGATGGCTATAGTCAAACCACTCTTGAGAAAATAAGAACTAAAATAGACATTTTACAAAATGGCAACATTCTTGGTTGAAATGGTGGTCCAAAGTCATCTTCCTGTAAGCCTACCTTCCATTTGAAAACTTCTTTGGCGTAAGTTCAGAGGTGTAGCTGCTGTTTATGTAGATAGAGGCATTTACTTCTAATCGCATTAGTGTTTCAGCTGAATTACGAGATTGAAGGCGTTCAGTGCTTACCCACCATCGCTACAGTTTTGTTAATTAATACTGCTTGCCACAGATACAGGTGTATGTCAAACTGGAAATGCAGACTTGTTCAAAATGAATTCTGGGTATACTTTTATTTTAATCAAAGCTCCCATAAAATGTGATCAGGATTTAAGTGGTATTTCAGAACTGAAAACAGCATTAGGAAAAACTTGACAATGACTCGTCCTTTCAAATTTTTCTGATGAAATATCTTCCTTCTGTCTTCTAGGACCTGCGCAAACAGGTAGCTCCATTACTGAAGAGTTTCCAGGGAGAGGTAAGAGCTTACGCTTCTCGTGGTGCTTTCGATGTTGCTTCACGTGAATCTGGTGTGCGGGCAGCTTGTCAGCATGGCCGGGCGGGTACAGAGCCCTTGAGCAGAGAGACTGGAGGGGTTCAGCCCTTCTGCGTTCTGCTGCGTGCAGGGTATGTGTGTGATACGCTGGGTTTGTGCTGGACGAGCTAAACTGGTCAAATCACTTTGCGTTCAGCATACCTGAGCATGAGCTGCAGTGACTCAGGTGGCACATGCTAACTTGCTGTGCCTCACTGACTTCATGGTTTGAATGCTTAATGAATGCAATGCAATGTACATATACAAGAAATATGAAGATACTACAAATAATTTTCACTGTAAACCTTTTCAGCTGTAAAACATTGTATTCTAGAGGGCTTGATGGAAAACCTTAAGTTGGCAGGTGTTTGTTGGAAAACCAACAGAGAACATAAACAGCTCTGGTGCTGGCTCTTACTTTGATTTCTCTTCACACCACTCCACTAAGAAACACGTGATTAGAGTGATCACAAGTTTAAAAGCCAACTGTTGTTATTCTGCAGAATTTCTATAGCAAAAGACAACTAACTGGACCAAGTACAGAATTTTACATTTTAGCTGTGGACAGCACTGAAGTGCTCACTTCACATGAGGTCTTAAGCCAGGTGGGAGCTGTTGTTCTGCCTCTAGGAAAATGTCCTGTATGAAGTTAGCAAATTCATTTTCCCTTATAAAAATCAGTGCCTACTTGGGGTGGTAGACTTAGATTTTAGCTCACAATCTGTTACGTGTTTTAGAGCTCTGCTCTTACAGTTACCTGTGTTAAAGCAGCAATGTTTTTTGCTTTCTCAATCTACAAGTTCTTGGCTGATTTTATATTGTTGCAGTTCCCGTCAGAGCACAGAAAAATTCAGAAGCGTGTTTTCACAAGTCTGCGTAGGGATTTAAGTGCACAACTCCTGTAATCTATAATGAGGGTTGCATTTATGATTAGTTGTACATCCTGCTAAATATGTATCCCAAATGGGCCATAATTCCTCATCTTAAAAGCAGTATGTTTTTTATTTTACAACCCAATTTCCCAAGTATTGCTAGAAATAAATAAATAAACAGGACAACTTTGTCCTTGATATATCTAATAGTAATTTGTGAGAACAAAGAATGACTTGTGTGAGTCCGTTTGCCAATGGAAATTTACACTTCAAAATTGCTCTGAGTGGATTGCAGTGCCCTCAAAAACCTTTTCACTTTAGTTTCAAGCTTGCAGTGCACTGACTGAAAAGTGTATGTGTGCTTCCAGCAGTGTTCTTTAATGAAAGGAATGCCTGAGAATCAAGTAAGAATCATAAATCCATATTTGGCTACAGTGAAGGAAGATTCTCCCATTAGATCTCACCTGTTGGAGATGGCTCGCTGTTACCTTGGTATGGCTCACAGGCTCCTCTTCTGTAGTTTTGCTTCACTAATGTAGAGGTGGAGTTTACGTTGGTATAAATTCTACCTCACAAATTACAGGAGTAAAATTTGTTGGTAGAAATCCCCTCTTACATAAACGAAACACGAATACGTTACAAGATTGGGCTGCTGAATCTCTTAGCCAGTGATTCCAGTCTCCCTAATCTAGACAGGGTTTTAGAAACCTAAAAACCCCTCAACTATTTGTGATTGACTACATACATGCAGAACATCATACTGTGAATTGTGGTATTTGATTATAGATGTAATTACTGTATCTTGTTTTGGAACCAAAGTACGAAGAATATCAGCCTGGTCTGTTGAGTTATATTTTATTGTTCAATATATAGATTTGGTCTCTGTTTATTGTGAAGACTGACTTTATGAAAGATCATGAGATGAATGTTCCAGGTAGCTCAAGAACAAGCTGTGTTAAGCGTTACGGGCGCTTCTGCATTTCAAATCCACCAGAGGTTCCTTGTCTTACTCTCCCTTGAGATGGCTTAGCAAGCATCAGAGCTGGGGCAGGACACCTCTCCACGGCTCCATAGCATGGCTTTGCACTGGTGTGACTGCTGCCTGCTTGGTGACAGCTAATGTCCTGGGAGGAGGTAGCAGAAGGGACCTTTTGGTCACGCAGTACAAGTACACTGGGACATGAGCAGGGAGGAGAAAGGAGGAACAGGGAGTGATCTGATCATAAGTCTCTACTACAGAGCCCCGAATTAGAATATTTAAAAATAAAAGAACCAACTGGAGTAAGTAAATAAAACAGAGATAAGCAGAGAAGTAGTGAAAATAGATGTTTTCTAGAGTTCCTTCTGCTGGAGAGACAGGTAGTGAATGCTGGAGGAGTGCTCTGGTTCCCACCTCTGAGGGCACTGGGCATGGTATTACTGAATTTTGGAGCACCACCTTTTCACAGGATTCTCAGATGGAAAGAAGATTCTTGCATGATGCAGCTTCTTCATTTACTGCCTCCACCACATTTTTGCCTCTGATTTCTATCTCCACCCCTACTGCTGTTGCCCCATCCTTTTCTTAATCTCTAGTGCTAGAACTAGGTACTTTTTGCATGTCCAGGTAATACTAAATCTGCCTCAGAAGGGAAGCTGGCTTTTGCAAATCCCACGTGCGATGACTGTGCTCCACGGGGCTCTGGGCACTCGGGGAGGGCCAGAAGATCAGAGGGGACAGACAGCTCTCTAACGAGCAAAGGTATTTAAGTAGCTTTACACGGATCTTGCTGTGATCCTACCTACCTCAGAACTGGCTCCCCCCTCCTGCCTTGCTTCAGCACTTTTGCTGGAGTGATCCTGTGGTGAGCACAAAGTTTTCTTTTTTTCCCCTTATTTTGCTGGCTTAGTTTTCTGCCAGGTTGGTTCTCTGAAGCGGCTCAGTGTAGGCTCCTGCTGGGCAGGGGAGAGGCCAGCAGAGCAAAGCCAAGGGCAGGAGGAGCACAACGGTGCCAGCTTAGGTTGACTTAAACTACCCTTGAACTGTACCCTGGGCGAGCCTGACGTGACTTGGAGAGAGGTTAACTTCAGCTCACATATTTAAATATCCTCCCAAGCATGCTTTATGGGACATCTGCTTGTAAACCTGTGGCTAGTTCACTTTTTTACATAAATCCACAGGTCACTTCAGCCAAATTTTCCTTTTCAGTTTGAGCGTGGATATTGATATTACCCACCCACTTCCCCCCCCCCCCATTTTCCCGTTATATAATACGAACTTAAAAATACAGCCCCCAAAACCAGAACATTCTGTATTCTGTGGATATTTGTCTTGTTCATTCAGATGAAAACTGTTCCAGTTATCAAATATGCAGTTTCCATTAGTAGTTGAAAATAACTTTTTTGTATAGATCTCAATGCTTTAAATAGCTGGATTTTTTATGATGACAGTTAAAGTAAAAGCATTATGAAATGGAATTTAGCATGCTACAAATTTTAAAATGCATTCCTACTTCAATGTGAGACCCTATTAATTCACCACTGTAGTATAATTTTACTATAGTACTTTTTCCTTATTTAGGATTTTAATGGAAATTTGAAGGCAGTTTTTTTTTTTTTTAAATGAACAGAATTTTGTGTCTGATTCAAAGCTGATGGTGTTCTTTTGATTGTTGTGGGTAACTTTTCTAACTTCCCTGGAACATTTCAGGTCTGGATGGTGTAAATAGGCTATTGTGAGCAGGACAGTTAGAAGAGGTGTAAAATTCCTGTTGTTTCTATCTTAAATCTCCTTGTTTGGTTGGTTGGTTTGTTCTGGGTTTTTGGGTTTTTTGTTTTTTTTTTTTTTAAGTTTTTTGTCTTACTGTTAACCTGAGGATGCAACTTAATGGTTTGCTCACCATGTGCTGGGCTAAATATAGCTCAGAATCAGAAAAGGCTAAAGAGCTTTATCATTCAATCATAAAATGCTTCTATATCATTTGCACGTTGGCACGACACTGCTTCAAGCAGCCATCTCAACAAGCTGTGTTCTGAGGAGGTTATTGTGAGATACCACGTTTGCATCAGTGGATGGATTTTTGTACACAAAAGCTTAAAAACAAACAAACAAAAAGTTATGTTCTTGGGCTATGCTAATTTACAGAACTAAAGTTGTGGTATGGAAATCTAATGTTGGAATCCATATTTGTGAAATCATCAAATAGATATTTTAAGGCTGGGAAAGGATTTCCTGAGGTCATTAGCATTCTTTTCATGTGGCATAACAGCACTGTCCAACAGTAATGCAATAATCCCTCATTTGGAGAACCCTTTAAGGCACATACTCCAAAACAATTCAAAAACCTCACTGGACTTTATTTCTGTAAAACTATTTCTCATATTCTTCTCACAAAGCAAGGATTTTTAAGGATATTGCCATTCTGATGAGACCACTGTGGCTCCCCATGTAGCTGAATTGCTCTTTAAACTATTAATTTGGTCAGTAGAGTAATTTAATAATTTTCTATATGCAGACAACAGAAGCTGAAAATCAGTTTGGTGTGCTGGAACTACTAATCATGCCTTTGAAGGAGTTTTCTTAATAGTGTGTGTGTCTAAACAACTTCAGACCTACTTTCCTTTTGCATTTTGAAGGAGTATTCAGGAGCTGATAGTTATCTTTTTTTTTTCTTTTTTTTTTTACCCCCTTTAATTTCCTTATGTTAAATTTACAAACCTAGTTAATACAATTTCTTTCCTGTAGGTTCACTCCATGATGGCTCAATTAGAGTAGCAGTAGAACTGTGGTTCAATATTCAGGCCAGCTTCATAATTGAAAACACATTTTCTTCTCAAAAGCTGCAGCTGGTTTGGTTCTGCTCATGCAGAAAAGGATATAACCTTGCATAACATAGGAAATGAACGGTTGAGAGAGAAGCCAAATTCAATTTCAGTCAGATATTTTGAGGATAAGTCCATGATCTATGGAAGCAAGGGAATGAAAAGTGTGTGTATGTGGAAAGCAGCGTATTCAGCACTCTATTAATCACGGCTAGCCTGGGTGCTGTTGTGTGCTGTTGTGTTAGCACTGATTCTAGTACAGAGGCTGGAGAGCAGCCAAGCACTCCAGAAGTTAACCTCTTAAAGACCCTGAGCTGCTTTCTGTTGAATAAATGTAATTTTGTGGTCAGAAATAAATGCTTGTGATGTAGCAGGAGCTTTGAAAACAACAGCGTGGCAAAGCTATTACAAATTGCTCTGTGTTGGGGAAGTCAACAGCATACATCAAAATTCAGAGCTCGTGTCGTGCTGATTTAGGCCCAGAGCTTTCCTGCTTTTCAATGAAAGTCCCGTTAAACCACTCCGTGTCACAAAATGGAGTAAATCTAATATTTTCGGTGGGTAATTGTTTTCTTTTAACGTCCACTCCACGGGGAGTGGGTGGTGGGTGATTTCCTTTGTATACCGGGAGCACGGGGATGGTTTTGTGCTCCGTCTCGATGCTGTTTCCTGACGCGAGCGGGGAAGGGCGAGAGGTGCACAGCCTGCTTTTGGGGTAACAGCAGAGCAGCAGCGTTTCATTTCTTTGTTTACACAAGTGTGTAAATGAATATTTATTTATTTTTGGCTGGCTTGATTGCAGTTTAAACAACATCTTCCCTGAGCAAGGTGATTTAAATGTGCTTCAGCGTCTCAATGGCAGATACACTCTCCTTGATGAGTACGTAGGATGTCTGCTGCCAGCACTGGGCTGTGGGGTGCTGGGCTGAGAATATCCCCAAGATAATCATGGACTCATGGAATGGTTTGGGCTGGAAGGGACCCTAAAGATCATCTAGTTCCAACCCCCCTGCCCTGGGCAGGGCTACCTCCCATTAGAGCAGGTACACCAGCACGTCAGATCCTTAGCTCTCCCCTGATCTAATTGATGGTCATTAGTCCCATTGATGGTTACTAGTCCCAGCTGTTACCTTTCAGGTCCCTTTTTCCTCTAGAAGAGATGCTTAACTCCAGACTGATGGACAGAAATGCTCAAATAGAGTCACAGCTACCTTTCTGGAGCCTCTCCTATGTGTGCCTCTTTCTCCTTCCTGTATTTGTACCTTCCTGGGACAAACCTCAGCTTCTGGGGTAACAGGCAAGGTCCCAAACCTAACATACACCACAAGAAGCAAGCAGTAGGTACCATGCACCCTTCTGAAGCTCTTGCAGGTTCACCTCCACCCCATGCAGTGTGCAGGCAAGTCATACTGAGGCAGCAGCTACTACTAGGGCAACTTCGGGGAGGATCAGCCCAAATCCTCTTATTTTTATATAATTGACAAAGTGCTGAAATTTCTGTTGGCAGCTGGTGGGCTGTCTATATTAAGGCCTGCTATGCCGCTGCCACGCATTTGGGTGAAATGCTAACAGTGGTGGGAAACTATTTATGCAAAATTCAGACAGGCAGCACTGTTTCAGTTCGCAGTGTCAGGAGTATCTTCTCATCCTTTTAAAAAAAGAGAGCTTGAAGTGTGGTGGAAGGAATGGGGATAGGAGGACTGTGCTGGGTATGGTATTTTGCTGAGTGTCATTATAATACAGTTCCCGTTTCCCCAAATACAGAATTCTTCCTGTATTTATTACAAAATTACTATGAGGTTCTTTACAAGCCAGGGTCTGGTCTTGCTTTGCTGTAATAGCGAAGCAAAAGGGTAAGTTCAGTATAAGATATTAGCAAAAGATTACATTTTGATATTTATGTGCAGGTGGATATTGCACAAATGCAGTTAATGAGCTCCTTCTTGCAAGGATTCCTCTGCCCTAATTTTTAAAATACTTAACAAAAGTTTCAATAAAGGAGAGAAGCAGTGGTGGGTTCTAGGTCACTGTTCATGGAGGCAGGAGAGACTGACAGAGAGGGGCCAGGATGCTGGCATTGTCTTGGCTGTCCAGGGGAATCTTTTGTCCTTCATGGACAGCTTCCAAGAAGCAAAGTCCTTATTTCTGTGGCCAGGCTGTCCTTTAGATTGTTTTACTTAAGCATGAACAATACCAAAGTCTCCAGTAAACTTCTGTTACCTGGTTACATTACAGTGTATAACGTGAACTGATAAATATATTAACAAAGTTAATACACTTTTGTACTGTAAAGATTGATTGATAGACTAGTTAGGGAAGGGAATTTTCCTAACATTTGGCACTTTGACCATCCTTCTGCTATCCATATTTTGTCTCTGGTTTCACCCCACTCCCAGTCAATGCCAGTGTGGAGCTGGCACTGCCAAGTGTCCCTGTCCCAGCCCTGGATGCCCACCTCCTCCCTTGCACTGTCTTCAGCAAAGGCACAGGATGAGTCGGTTCAGTTTGCCGGCATGGTGGAAAATAAATTCTTCCTCTCCTTCACTGCTTAGTTTTCCATGGAGTCAGTGAGCTGAATCATGCTACAGCCGTGTGATGGCAAGATCTGATGCAAGAGAAGCAGGAGCCCATGGCCCGAGGCAGGAGAAGGGAGTGGGGCTGCTCTGTTTGGTGCCTGCCTGACAGATGGATTAGGAGTTGAGGATGAGCAGGAACGGAGAAAACGCCGCTCAGAAATGTGGAGAGGTGTGAGGAGGGAGACACACGGGTTATCAAAGGATCCAGGAGAGGTTCAGCGATGAGAGCAGACCCACCGTTGCACTGATCTCAAGGCAGGGTGGCAAATAGTAAAAGCTTATTTAAACAAAGCTGTCATTTTGCTGTCAATATCTTGAGGCACATGTTGGGCTGGGCTGTTTTACTGGGAAGGAAGATCAAAGATTGGAAAAGCAACAAGAAGCTGTCCTGTGAGAACGAAGGAGCTGAGCTTTCCTCAGGGGATGGCAGCGTCGTTTGTCTGGGAAAATCAGGATTTATCTGGGCATGAAAGGAAGAGAAGGTTTCAAGGGTTCAAGGTTGCAGCTGTTTTGCAGTGGAGAGAAGCAGAATTGTAAAGTTGAAGTTGTTAAGAGGGACTGGAGTCCCTCTTAAAGCTCTCTTCTTAACTTGAAGTTAAACCAGCAAGTTGGTGAGGCAGGAGTGCTCTTCCCTGCCAGTATATCCATGCACTGCACCCAGGCAGCTTTGTTAGACAGATTGGCATTGTATCCACTCTGTGAAGTCCTTATTTTTGTTAAAGAATTTATAGCACAGCTAAAATATACACCATATGCTTAAAGCAGCTGCACAGGATTCATTTCTTTTTTATTTTGCCTCAAAAAATCTTTTAATTGCAGGAAAGAGAAAAAAAAAATAGAGTATTTTTACTTTTCTTCTGTCAGCTGCAAAAAATATATATTAACTGGGATGATGATTTCTTATTAATTTGTAAAATTATAGTGATATTTTTATTAATTTATTTATTAATATCTATATCTGCTGGTATTAGGGAAATCAAGCCAACTGCACGTGCCCTAATCCGCAGGCACAGAGTGTGTTGTAGAGCTGTTGAACCACCTTAGCAACTGATGGGCTGGTTTATCTGCCAGGGCAGCAAAGCTCCCTTGTAATGGCTTCAAAGAAAGACTGATGGCATTGCAGAGCATTAATAATGCCTGCTGTAACCCCCGTTTGATTCCCAGGCAGCTACTCGAGAATATAGCACGGCTTAAAATAATGGTGCGTTAATGAATTGTTACCGTGCTTTTCCCTTTGTTTAATACGTTTCTTACAATTCTTAATGGCATTTTGGTAGCTTGAAGCAATTGAAGACAAATGGAAAAACTTTGCGATGCAAAACAATATGACAAAAGATGTGTAAAAGAGCTTTGCAAATGAAGGGGGTGGGTATCTCGTTAAGGCATCTATCTATTAAAAATCAGAACAGAAAAAGTCTAAGTCATTTATTTTTACTTGCTAAGTTAGTTCCAGGTTGGGAATAAGGCAGTAGAAGACCTATCTTTCATGTTAAAGTGGCAAATGAGCGTGAGAGTTGGAACTGAAGAACAATGAGGATAAGCAGAAGAGTTAGAACTACAAAATCTATATTTAGCATAGTTGTGTGAATGCTTGTGTTTGAGACACTAGATATGCAGTTAATTGTACCACAAGTAAATCATCAATATTTCAGTAGTGCCAGACAAATGCAGAAAGCAATGGGATCCCTTCACTAAGGAGTTGTTTTTGGGATGCCGAGTTGTCTAAAAACAAAAGAAAACTACAGCAGTGCTGAGCTGAATGATCCAAGCTGATCTGTCAGGACCAACACATCGTGGCCATGTGCTGGTCTCATGGTCTGCAAATGTGTTAATGTGCTGATATCTCTTAAGTTCAGAGAATTTAAGTGTTGATGCAGAATGCAGCAGGATCTGGCAGTCCCAGCTTCCTTGCAAACAGCTTTATCTTCCTGTTCCATCTTTAAATTCAGAAACACAGTTGTGTCTCACCGAGTGCAGTGGATGAGACAATACCACGGACAGTACGGCATCGAAGGGCATCCCGCTTCTGCAAACCTGAGTACAGAATCCAGGTGATTTGTGGGGCAGCAGACATCAGACTTTAACACCAAAATTTCTTAATGCGTGAAGAGTGACAGATTCCCCAAAAAAGCCACAGACTTGACTTCTCTTTTTTTTGAACTTGACTGGACATGGCACAAAAGGAAAGAGGCAATGTGCAGATAAAACTATATTCAGCATCGTCCCTGACACAGACGGCCAGATTTATGGTGCTTACCTTAACGTGGAGGGAAAACTGCTGATTTTGTTGATGAGATTTTGATTTTAGCCAGGTGTAACAGATATTAAACTGTGACCAAGCCTTCCTAAAATAGGCTGTCCATGCCACTGGAGTCTCATGCCAGCAGCATTGGGCAACCAGCTGTCCTTCTGGCAACACAGAATGGGAGAAGACCAAGGAAGCCTTCATGGGCGAGTTGGAGAGAGGTGACTGTGGGGGGGAAGGGTGTCATTCACACTCCAGGATCAGCTTGGTACCCTGAGCAACAACTCCTGAAAGCATTTGACCTGGAAAAATAAGGTGGATAAAGGGAGGACTGCTCTGACACTGGTGTCTCGCTGCGGCTCCCTCTGTATAGCTCTGGTGATATTTCAAAGATGAAGAGTGTGCTAAGGAGGGAGGATTCCTCGTGTCTCATTTCTGTTATCTCAGTATAGCGCCAGTGGTATTATCAAGACAAATAGTATGCCAAAACTTAAAAGTGAACATATGTTTATGGGGGTGGTGGGGAATACAGAGGTCACTGTTGTTTCTTTCTAGTCAGAGAAGACATAATGGGGCCTGGTTTAGATAAATTAAGATTTGGAGCTAAGCTCATGTCAAGACTACACTAGTGTAATTATAAGTTGACTTCTTTCAGGGTCCCTGAAGTTTTTAGAGTCAAATAAAAATTTTCAGCAAGAGTTTTATAATGTAGTTCAACTGTTTTAGTGTGAGCTGACTGCAGCTCAACCTTGTTGGCTCCTGAACCAGTTATACTTTGATTTGAAAAATTTTCAGTGAACTTCCAAGTACTTTATTCTGTGTCATTGCAGTGCTCTGTTTCCTTTGTTTCTGGACTTCATTTATAAATGATTTTGCTATTTTTGATGTCTTCTTCATCCCGTATTTACTTACGCAGCTGGAAGCTGGCATTCTTAATTATTTTTTTTATTCCAGTTAAAGTTGTCATGGTGCTTTATCGAAATTTTATTTTAGCATATAAAATAGTTGCAGTGCTTATTTTTATTGAAACTTTAAACCAGGCAGGTTGATTGATTTTTTTAACAACTAAAACATTAAAAAGTCTTTCTGCCTGGTGGGATTTTAGGAATTCTGGTGCTGAATTTGGGGGGGGGGGGAGGTGTGAAAGTTCCAGTGATTTACAAACTGCTTCTGTCAGAAAGTCCCTGATCAACTTGGAAGATGTTATTTCAATTCTGTTTTATATTTCAACCACGATAAAAATGGTAAGGAGTGAATAAACCATATTTTTTGTAATACATAAGTACAAATGTCCTTTATTAAAATGTGAAAAAACTGTAATAGGAAAACAAATCCATCCTGTTATTTCACAGAAATGCAGGCATTTTAAATGCTTTGATTTTTGTAAAAGGGGCAAATGAATTTTTCAAAATACAGTACAGAATCAGTTCTGTAATGCTAATTGCATTTAATAATAGTAATTTAAATTTGGCTGTACTCTGCTGAGCAGCAGTGAGAGAAAATTGTATGTGGGAACGTTAAAGTCCAGAAGTCTAACATATGGTGTGCTTTGGCCTTCAAAGTCTGTCTTTATGTACCCATGAAATATCTCGACTGCACAAGTCTCTCTGATGGCTGCCCCCTCCTTTCACGCCCGTTCACCAACGGTGGCTGATACTCCCAAGCATTGATTTGCACTACCCGGTGCCTCTCTGCCTTTGGCAGTTTGTTCCGTATTCTAATTTCAAATACTCTTTGTGTGAAAATGTTCTAACCGAATTACTTATGTTCTCGTTCCCTAATGAGCATCGGTCCATCTGTGATTGCTTGAATTCAAATTAATAAATGGGTTATTCACAACCATCAATCCCTCGCTCTCCTGCACGTCACATGCCCTGTGAGATTCCAGAGCCTTTCCATAGCCTTTCCTGGTGAGAAGACTTTAAAAGACGAGTATGGGCAGCATTTCTTGAGTATTTATATCTGCTCTCCGCATCCTCTATTATTTTGCTTGTTTATCATCTTTCCAATACCTTTTTGGTTTTTTTATTCAATTGATAAGAATAAGATGAAAATAGGTCAGGCTTCAGTTATGCTACACCTCCACCAAGCTACACAAATTAACCCAGATTTAGGGGGGATGTAAGCGAAACAGCAATTTGATTTGTTTAACACAACACGAGGCTGTATTTAGAGAAATTAACTTGTCTCTTTGCAGCCTCTCGCCATCTCTCTCAAGATTTCATGGCTGCTGCCAAACGCTGCGCAGATGCTTTCGCTGTCCTTACTTTCCTCTTTGACCCCCTCCCCTCCAGTCTTTTCTTGGTTTATACGTTGTGCGTTGTGCTTCTGTGTAATTTCTGCAATTGTCCTTGTCCTTTGGTTTTCTGGCCTTAATCCCCTCCGTAATGATCTCTACAAGTCACTTATCAGCCATAAGACTAATCTATACATGTCACGTGCCGTTCCCGTGCTCTGCTCCTGTGCACTTTGTGTCTGGCTCCCTCCATTATTTTAATCATCTACATTGTAGGCTTTTTTTTTTTTCCTCCCCCCTCCCAAAATCCTTCCCTTCGCAAAGTCATTTTCCTACGAAGCAAACAGAAGTGGCACCACATCTGACCCTGCAGCACCCTGTGGCTTCTCTCTCCTCCTCCCTGCGCCGCCTCCTTTCCCTGGCACCCTCTGCTTCCCCTGCCGGGGCACCCAGCACCCACCCGCCTTCTACCACGCTTCTGGGTCCAGCAAATCTCCCTCCCCTATAATAAAATATCAGATACTTTCCTGAAATATGGATACAGTAAATGCTGTCCATTGTTTCTGCGTTATCTACCAAATCAATAACGCAGGGAAAGAATTCAAGGACATTTTTAAGACAGGACCTTCCTTTTTTAGTACGTGTTGACGTACGCACCTTTAAATGGTTTCATAATATTAACTGCTTTTCAAATACACAGAAGAATTTATATCAGGTCTTTGTATCCGTAATTCTACGGATCCTTCTGTACTTTTTATTAAAGTATGGGAACGATAATCTCCATACTTTTAGTTTCCTGATTTCGGTAGGCAGCCGCAGAACTGTGTCAGGCTTTCCTGTTTCCCTTTCTGTCTCTTTCTGCTGCGGAGTAATAATTCAATGGACCTCGTCTTGGGTTGGTTTGGTTGTTTTTTCATCAATATTTAGCAATTATAAATGCTCTGTTTTCTCGTACGTTGGGAAAATACATGTTTACAAGAAAAAAGTTGTTGTGGAATATGTGTTTTATTCTCAGAGCCATAGCTCTGCATTTCCTTCTAAAACGAAGTTTTAGATGAAAATACAGATTTAGAGAAAAGAACAGGTTGTGTGAAGTAGTATTTTTCCTCACCTGGGCCGGCAGCATTGTGTGTAGTGCAAAACATGAAGGGAAGTCAGAGGAGCCTGGCTTGAGCTCCTGAGTCCACGAGGGTATATAGACCTCATGGGTCTGTGCCTGGGCTTTATTAAAAAACTGATTTGCATGTAGAAGGTTCACAGTTGTTTAGTGTTACGTATCACAGGGCACCCAACAAGTACATCTTTTCATCCTCTCATAGGCTTAGTGGAAACAACAGAAAAGTGTATTTGCCACAACAAAGGCAGGGTGCGACATCCGAAATCCATGCGGTTCCCATTTGTTGTGCTGGATCTTAATAAGTGGCAAAAGAAAACTGTTGTTGAGGATAGAACCTGTCTGGCAAATAGCATACTTTTGATAAAGGTTTAAAGTAAAGAATCACAATAGACAGTAGTGTTCATAAAAATATTGATGCTTGCTATTGCACTGAAACAGGACTTTAAATTATATTCAGTATGAATGTATCAGAAATATTCCTACAAGGCTGCTCCCTTAGGAGCTGTACACAGGAGGCTCGAGTTCCCTTTTTAAGTATTAACTAGTTTTATGCAAAATATATTAATTTGTTTTTATAACTGAGTGTAAGAGTTGTATTGGAACAAGTCTAAAAGCCTTCTTTTCTCATCACCCCTTTTAGATTGACGCATTGGGCAAAAGAAGCAAAGAAGCAGAGGCAGCCTTCTTGAATGTTTATAAGAGATTAATTGATGTTCCAGGTAAGCAAATTATTTCCTTATTTTGAAAAACTGATGGCTTGAGTTTGTGTGAATGCTGCTGGGCATTTCTTTTACTTTTGATAAGGTAAATAGGAGCAATGGCTTTATTCTGAAACTGATACACTCCGGTATTATTTCTAATGGAAAGAACTATGAGGGACATTTCATGCCTTCTCTTACAACTGTTCATTGCATTTACATATTAATGTTTGTATGAATCATTTTATATTATTACAATATTGTGTGATTTGCAGTAATTTGTTTATTAGAGGGCTCAGACATTTTTAACAAAAAAGATCTATATTGAAGCTTCCTCAAGAAGTAGCGGTATTTATGCTTTTAAAGGAAAAAATTTTTCATACCTTAAAAAAATATCAAAACCTTACTGAAAAGTAAATCACTACCAAATTTCAATTCTGTTCAGTGTAAATGTGATTGTAAATTTTATTCAAAGGCCTTTAATGTATGTGTTTTCAACTTTCCTTTATGTATGGCATTAGAAGTTTCCAGTTAATTCCTTTTTACATTTTGGGAGTTGGTTTTTGTTTTTTGTTTTCCCCAATGGTAGAGAAATACTGTCTGAACAGGTTTCTCTTTTTGCAACTTTGCAACCCAAAGATGAGAGGGAGTCAGGAGTCCAAGTCACCTCTTCCAAGTCTTGGCCTGACTGAGCTGTTGGCATATGACTGTGTATATATGATTGTATACTTGTATAGAATGTCAGTGTTTTATAAAATATTCAAAATACTTCAAGAGGGGTTTTGAGATATAATTAATACTTCTAAGGGCTCTTAAGGCCTCATTACAAAGTGCACCCCAGTCTTTACTCGTTTTACCTTTTAAGGAGCCCATTTCATGCATGCTTCAAATAAAAATTATTTTTTAAATGTTTTGTTTACAGCTTACCTGCTTAAAAGGGCAGTGTTTTTCAGATGCTCAGTCAGAGCTAACATATATATTTTTTTATGCTTTCACGTTTATAGTCGAGTAGTGCCCAATGGCCAGTTCCTGCTGTGTTAAGTGCAGCGTATGTAGAGAGATGCAGGGACTTAGCATACTCATCCTAGACCACAAGTGCCTCAGAAATGTAGTTTTTTAGGTTAATCAGCTAGGGTCTGTGAGTTTTCTTTTTTTTTTTTTTTTCCCCCTGCTCATAGCCTTAGTAACGTTCCATAGGTGCAGGGCTTCCCTTGCGCGCCTGCTGGTGCGGTAGGAAGGGGCAGATGGCTCGTGGAGGCTCCTGACGGTTGCCCGTGGGCTGCAGGTGGTTTGGGCTGGCACGAGCTGTGTGGGCACAGGACGGGCTCTCCCAGCTGCATTTGGGAGAGGAAGCCTCTCCGTGAAACTCTCCTGACGTTCTAAGGAGAAGGAGCTGCAGCCCCTCCACCTCCACACTAAGGCAGCCCAGGGTGCTCCTTCCCTGCCACCGTTAGGGAGGCGGGTGGGTTTGATTTCTCATGGTCTGTTTCTTTTCACGACTGAGTAGTGGTGTCAAACAAAAGCTGTGTGGGATCCCTTTCATGCTCTTGTGCGGAGGCTTCTTTCTGAAGCCTGGCATTACCACAGGTGCTGGGATTGGAACAGCAGAGTCCGACTGAAGCCTTATAGAGAAGGTTGGACATGTGTCCCACCCATGTGGTAGGATCTAAATGGCCAGGGACTTTGCCAGTACTTCTTTGTAGGAGGAAGAATTTTCTCCTTTCCTTCATTTGCAAGAGCAAAATTTACACCCCTTCTTCCACACTCCACAATCTCTCCCTTGTCCAGCCTTCCCCTGCGCATGCCTTATGTTATGTGTCAGAGAAGTATTTCTTTGATATTCTTACTTACATGTAAAAATCCTGGCCTGGCAAAGTTGTGAGCGCGATGGAGTCTGTGGGATTAGAAATATCTGGAGGTTTTAGTCCCCTGCTATGCCTGCAGGCCTGAGAGGCACACGAGGAGCATGCTGATGTTGCTAAAGCAAATTCCAGGTTGGGGAGCAGCAGTCCGGCCAGTCTCCTGGAGCTGAACGCAGGCGGAACAAATACTCACCGTTTATGACACGTACTGCAACGAAAAGGAAAACAGGAATTAGGAATGTGTGGCACTGGCATTCGTCACGCCGTGGTCAGGCTGAGTTCAGCGTATGCAGTTAGGCGTTTGTTTCGTTCTATTGGGATTTTTTATTTTCTTCTCATAGTGTGTAGACTTTTACATTGAGTGTGTGTCCGTGGAGGGCTTTCCTTTATAAAAGACCATCAGTATTCATTTATCACGTGCGGTGGTTTGCCTCTGTGTGGCTTTACATATCTTTTGACCTGTCCATTTGGCATTTCAAATATTTAGGTATACTTTTAGCTCCAAAATCCTGCTGTGTTTTCTTTTCGGTGTGAGGAGGGAGCTATGATGTTTTGAGAAAGCTATGACTGGAATGCTGCGGAGTGGTTATTTAGCATTAAGCATCACTGTTACATGACAAGGGTGCAATTTTATCAGACTTTCAATATCCTTTATAGGACCATATAATAATTGCAGCTGAAGTCTAATTCCCGGCAGCCAATTTTATGGTTCTTGAGGAAAGCGTGGATTCCTCTCCTCAGTAATAATGTGCACACTTTATATAATTAAAAAGGGCTTCTATTTTAATTTTACTATAAAATGATCTGTATTGAAACTCCAGCTACGGTGCTTTATGGATTCAGCTATGCTTAATGATTTTCTTTCCTGACTTGACCAGAGTTTTCACTCAGGCTCACCAGGAAGGAATTTGTGGGAAGGGTGGTATTTTACTTGTAAATTTTCCTATATACATTGGGGGGTTCTCTTTAAAAGGTAAAACAGACCATTTCATATCTCTCTGCAGCTTCATGATACTGTTAAAATAGCATTATCATTGGTTTGTGCTGCAAAATTTATTCTTCCTAAAGGAAAGTACGAGTCAAGGAAAACATTTTGGTTTATGTACATTTATACAGCTGTAATTCTCACTCAGATTATTCTGTCTTGCCTGAGACTGAACATTTTTAATTAATGGAATTAATTTTCTCATTTAATTGCCTTATTTTCAGTATGCAGTACAGAGCTAGAGAAAAGTGAATGCTGCCACATGAATTGCACTAATCAACAAGGTTGTCACAACTTACCTTTAAAAATAATGTGAATACATTTATTTTGAAGTAAATGGAGGTTGGGTCTGTATTTTGAGGAAGCTTTCTTCCATCTGTACAAGATCTCTTTCTCTCTAGTTTTTAAAAATACATGTATTATGTTAGCACCCTTGGCTTTTAGGGTCTTAATCTTGCAAATGCTTCAAGTGAAATTGGAGCCCTGTTGTGTAAGTGTTTGGAGAAGCAGGGATGCTTTGCAGAAACAAGGTATTCATAGTACTGTTTTTATAATGCTTTGAAAGTAAAAAAAAAAAAAAGTCACTAAAAATACTAAAAATTAAATGTTTTTCTTTCAAAATGGAATGGTGTTCACTACTTAATTTTTTTAAAAAACAGAACCGTAATGTAATTTTCAAGTAAAAATTGAAATGTGGAGACCCAGAGTGAACGGCGGATGCCAGTGTCTGGATAAACTGGTTCAACAGAGTTTCACTTTATGCTGTGTCTTTAGCACTGGGCTCTTACTGCACGATGCCACAGTTGGATTTGCTTAGTTTTCAGGCTTGCTCCTGTTAAGTACAGCTCCCGTGCAGGCAAAGAAGAAAGAATTCTGCCTTTAGACAGAAAATCTGCTATCTTGACGTGCAACAGCTAAACTGGGTTTGCGTTGAGTGGTTGTTTTCCTAGAAAACCTAATTGTGTATCTTTTACAACACTGCTAAGAGGAGAGCCTGAAAGCTTGTCTCCTTCCCGTTTGTCCCCTTGCTCTGGGGGTCCCATTGGGGTGCTCTGGAACCTAGTTCCTCCACTGAACCTGCTCCCAGCCCTGGCACTCCCCGTGCTGCTCAAGGGATGGGATCGCATCTCCGAATAGGATATATGTGTGTTTGAGAATCGGGGTAGGTTAATGCAAACCGTGTGCTCTCGGTGCGCTGGGAACTGTGCAGCCTTCTAGGGTTGAGCCATAAATGGTCTGCATTTCTGCTTAATGGGAATTTTCTCATCAAGAAATGAAATTACTCTTGCAGTGTAAAAGGGGGATGTATGTGTGCTTTTATTGGAGACTCTTCACAGGTCTCTGTTGTGATCAGATTTGCCATAAGTCTGGTGCTGTATAATGTGTGTGATGTGTTTTTTAGCTCAGAGATCCACTACCTACAGAAAGTATAAAATAACAGAGAGGATAAAAAGAAGAATTTTATATTTTTTTTTAGTGTGCCCTGTCAAAACAATTAAAAGCAATAACAATGAAAAATGGCTGGAGTGGAAGTTTTATCTTTCCCTTACTCCTTGCCGTCATAAATTGCACAGCCTGCCATGGGGGCTGTATCTTAGGGGTTTGAAGGAGAAGCAGGCGTGTTCCCAGAGAGTTTTCCACACACCCATCATTACATGTAGCAATTTTGTTTACATATAATCACAGTTCAGCCTCCCAAATTCAAACAGCCCTGCATAGGGCTTTTTTTTTGGTAACGGATGATTTAACCAAGGAAACACAAACTTCTTTTAAAGTAAGTTAATCGGTAAAACACAAAATAAGTGTTAGCGAATTATTTCTAAAGGCAGAGATGAAATGTTGTTTCTCACCCATAGAGAGCTCCAGTCCTTCACCACGGAGCCCACGCTAGCACCGGTGTGAGATGAAGTGTTTATTGCTATCGCTCCGTTTGCTTCTGATTATTTACAGTTTAGCAAAACTCTGCAGACTTGTATCGCTGTTTGGGCTAAGAGAATTCCATTTAAAGTATACTTGATCAATGTTCCAAGGTTAAAGGCGATACAAGAAAAAAACAGATTTGATTTTTATTTTTTCCCCCCAAAATAATCTACTCCTTACGTTGGAGGTGATAAATGTGTATGAAGTTGTATTTATATATGTTATGTGGCTTGTTTGGGTTTTTTTTGTAATGCGTATCGTTAAGCAGAAAGCATAAAGGTTAATGCCAGCCCCGACAGCAGAAAGTCTGTATAGAGTTTTACATACCCAGATTAGCCAGAAGTTGCATGATGGGTTTAAATTGCAACACAAGCACACCCAGCCCTGTGTGCCTGTAGAAGAGTTGGTGGAAGGTGAATTTAGGGGAGACTTAAAATAGGGGAGAAGGAAAAAGAGGTTCATTCCAAGGGATTGTGTTAAGCATATCCCAAGTTAGAATACTAAAAACACAAGTTAATCCTCAGACCACTCTTCATTGGGCTAATGGTTAATTGTTTAGCAAAACTCTGTCTAAAGAGCAAGACCAGGTTCCAGTATCCCCTCACTTTTTGGTATATCAAGACTAATACCAAGAAAAACTTTTGAGAAAAGTTTGGTATCATTATAAACTCTGTGAAAAATTTTAAGCAGTTCCTGGTTTGTTAATAGTATGTGCCAAAATGGTCACTGCTTTCCAAATAAAATCTATTTCAATAAAATTGAAGATAGACACATAAAATGAAAAGGCTTATAGTTTTGCTGCCCCTAACTTTACAAGGGAAATTAAAATTCATAATTCATAATGTGCCTTTTCTTGGAAAAAAAATTTACAGTGAGTGGTATTAGGAGGAAAGGGGGCAAAATGGACTTGTTCATGGACAACAGAAGTAGCGCAGACACCCCCTCAAACGGAGTAGAGGGTTTCGTTCTAAACACACTTGAAAATCTGATAAAATTAAGCAGAAAATTGAGCATAGTTAATACTTCGAAGAGTGAAAAGCAGAAAATCCCTGAGGCTTCAGGCAGTGGTTGAGCTTGTGACTGTATCCCATCTGAAGACAAAATTCTTGCTGCTTCATCATCACCAGGTCAAAAAATGGAATTGCATAAACATATGAAAAATGCCCCAGTTTTGGAATCTGGTTCTGGAAGAGAAGTTGGTGCAATAAAAAACTAAGAACTGTAGATATTGGGGATTTTCCCCAAATTGTTCTGGAGACCCCTGCACAGGGAAATGCCCGAGGTGGGGGTGAGAGGGACAGTTTAAAGTCCAGGCTGCAGACGGGAGGTTTTGAGCAGCCTTTCTGTAGGGTCAGCGGCTGCTACCGATTTATTTTCCAGAAGGGTCTGAATCGCCTGGGATGCTGCTCCAGCCTTCGGGTAGTCCGGCGCTGAGGAATGTAGAAGTAGCTCATAATCACTTCAGCCTCTTTCCCTCTGGGGTTTGAATTCAGAGACACAGCATAAAATACAATTTTGGGTCTGTACTGGCTGAATGCACGCTGGTAGGGCAGACTGTTAGCATTACAGAGTTATTTTCAGATGAAGTGCAAAGTCCTGGCCAATTCGCGTCTTTAGTTTTCACTCACTTTATCCTTATGTTTTGAAACTGATGTCAAAATAACTAAAAATAGCTCTGCTACCTGGATTTGTGGCTTGAAATTGGGCTTGTCTGATCACATACTTTTTTCTTTCGTTTTTCTCGTTGAATTAATAATCGGATAAAATCCTTTGTAAAAGCTGGAATAAATATTCCAAGGGAGAAATATCCCTAAAGCATACACTTTAAAAAATTTATTGTGTGGTTGTCAAGCCCTATTTTACTTGGTAGGCTGGAGGCACGGAAGGAAGAGAGGGGAGGTAGAGATAAGGGGAAGGATGCAATGAACAGAGGCAGGAAGAATGTGCCGTATAAGAGCGGAGATATCCCTGCGGGTGCTGGTTTCTTCACCTGGAGGTTGTAACTGCAGCACTCTCCGAAAACTCTTGCTTCAGGGAGGGGAGTTTGGGCTGCCCTAACCCCGGGGACTGGAGCCGCGCGGCACGTTTGGAGCAAAAGAGGCGGGTTGGGGATGCAACGGGGAATATTGGGACTTTCTCGGTTACAGGAATGTGAACTGGAATTAGAATAAACCCCAGCTTTTGGAAGGTTTAGTGCTAAGTCTATTCAGAAGCTTTTAGGAGAAAGAAGGGATGATTGTGGCAGGAATGCTTTCAAACATAGTGGAAGGTTCTTTTTATAATCTCAAAGTAGGAGAAATGAAACTTAGAGTACAAGTGATTTTCTGTAACTATCCTTTACTTTGCACTGAGCTCAGTGTGCGAGCAGTAAATTCCAATGTCGTCAGCCACTATTAGAATATTAACAATCAAATTTTCAGTTGCAGTGGCTTCTCTTGTAACTCATCAGGTCCTTTTTCAGCTGACATAATGTAGTGCCATAAAATACTGGATCACCTCTTATACATACCCCATTTTAATATTAAAACACTTTTCTGAGGATATATTTTGGTAACTCCTTTGAAAACAGAGAGAATTGTGATGCAATTCATTAAGGAGTCGTATAATTTACTGTGCCTTATATGACTTTTTTGGATGCCAGGGTAGAGATGCATCTCATACTCTGGGGCAGGACCAGAGCATCTCTCTGGCGGTAGCTGTTCTCAAATTGGTAGATAAAAAAAAAAAAAAAGGATGTTTTTAAATAATAGCCCAGAAGGTCTAAAAACCACATTCTGACACAGGGATCTATATGATTGTGGTGAAATTGGCAATCTACCACCTCGCATCCTTCACTTAACCCTGCGAGCGTTGGAGAACTTTTCTGGTGATGATTGGGGAGGAAAAGGCGCCGCTTTGATGCCGCTTCCTCCCGTCTCGGTACCGAGGGGTCGCATTGGAAGGATTGTGGTGCTGCTTTACTGCACTCACAGGTCAGCAGAATTGGGATTCTGCTTTGGTTTTTTTTCTCTTTGCCTGGTAAGGAAAATGAGAGTCCCTCACCCTCTTGTGGGCGCTTTGAATTCCCTGGTACAGCCCTTACAAAATGCTCTGACAGCAGGAGAGTGAGGAGAACACTAAAAAAAAAATTGGGAAAAAAAATAAAAGGGAGAGATCCCAATGCTGTGGGATGGGGGAGTAAGAAAATATGTATAATTCTTGATAGCGGGAAGAACCTTTTCATGTTTTTTATGAAGTGAGGAGTTGGAAAGATGATGAGCTTTGTTTCAAACGGAATTACGGCTATAACTCTTCTGTCCCTGGGCTACCAGAGTCATAGGGGAAAAGGAGGAAAGCTATCATTTATTCCGTGAAATCTTTGTCTCAGTCTCTCTAGGCTATTTCAATTTACCCCTGAAATTTCTGGGGAATAATTAATGAATTAATTAAGTATGCTGTGAGGTGTTTGAATATTCAAAAGCTACCATGTAATTATTATTTTTTCTAAAACACATTTTCAGGTTATTTTCAGATACGCAGCCTCCCAAGAAAGCACTTTAGTGCATCAAAAGCTAATAGAGCTTCTTCCCTCTCTTCCTGCTGCTCTCCGAAGGAAACCCGCTCCGCAGAGAGCGGCGTAGGGCTGAGCAGCCATGCATTTAGAAAGCCAAAAACTTCTTTTACTTTGTGATTAGAGTATTGTGACAGCAGAGCTGAACTTCTGGCTTTTTTTTTGAAAAGCGAAATCACATTAATGAAGGATTTTGTTATTTTTTTTTTTTCCCTCCTCCCTCCCTTATCATTTTGTGTGGGCGTTTCTTGCGAGCGATTGCTAAGAAAGCTTTGCTTACAATGTGGTTTAGGCAACAGAAATACAGCCTTGTTGAAAGAAACGCATTGCCTTTCGATTAATTATTTTTAGATGCGAACCTTAGGAAACACATTTCCAGTGATATAAAATATTAATTGCCCCTGTAGTTCTGGCACTGTTTCATAACTTGCTTTCCTAACGTTTCCAGTGTTACAGGCCTGTAACCAAGAGGGAGGAGGGGATTTAGGAAAAGTCCTTTGTTTTGGAAAAGTCTTTTCAGGAGCTCCATTTTAAGATACCAGATGAACGCATTTTGCCAATAAGCAGGAGAAGGCAGGGAAGGAGGAGCCCGGGGAGGGGTGGGTGGGGGGGGACACTTTTGCACCCCTTAACACCTTGTGAAGCCTCGCAGCCTCCCTGGAGATGGTTTGATGGCTGTGGTGGCCTCGGACCGTGCGAGCAGCCCCCCGGCACCGGCATCCCCCCGCCCGCCCGGGCACCGCACCAGCATCCCCTCCCGCCGCCGCCTCTGCTGCTCCGCCGGCCGCTGCCTCCCGATCCGCCCGTGCGATCCAGGCCGGGCATTGCCGCTCTCCGCCGGCCGCGCAGCCGGGGCCGCTCGGTGCCCGCCGCGGGCAGTCCCGGGGGCTGCGTCCCGATCCGCCCCCCCACCCGGATCCAGGCCGGGCATTGCCGCTCTCGGTGCCCGCCGCCGGGTTAGCCCCGCTCGCCCCCGGGCCCGCTGTGCGGGGAGAAACGGCAGCGGCTCCGCGGGAGCGTGCTTAAAAAATAATATATGTATATATATATAGAGAGAGAGAGGGTGATGGGCCGCGGTGCTCTGTAAACTCTACATTTAAACAATGACATAGTTTTTCCACTTCGTGCGAAATTCTCTTCCCCGCAGCCCGTCCCTCCGCCGCTCTCCCCGCCGGTCCCGTCCCTTCGGGGGGGGCAGCTCCGGAGCCGCTTCCCACCCCCGGGCACATTCTCCTGGAGCCGAGGTGGGCTTTTTTTCACACCCCCTCCCTCTCCCTCCCCCCCCCCCCTTCTTAAATAACGAGGGTGGTCCCAGCATACTCTGTATCGAGACAGCTTTTCATCAGTTGCTCATCAGCATGCTAATTGCTGTATGACTAATTATGCCCTGAATTCCAGTTGATTTTCTTAATGAGACAGCTGGGTTAATTATGTAATCGTATGATTACATTAGCCTAGAGTGCCCTGGCGAAAAGTAACGCAGGCGGGAGCGTGATGTCATCGGCGGAGCCGCGCTCACAAGGGGGTGCATTCATCCTCCTAATGACAGGGGACCCACACTGCTCTTTGTGTAAACACTTAGATTGAATTATTAAGATCTGTGTCTTTTTTTTTTTTTTTTTTCAGCTTGCAGAATGAGGGAGGAATGGGTTCTGGGTTTTTTGTTTTGGTTTTGTTGTGGTGTTTTTTTTTTTTTAAAAAAAAAAAAAACAAAAACGAAACTCATTTGGGAAATTGAAGCCGGTCATGGATAGTCCTGTTTGTTGCCCCTCCTGGGCTGGGGTTGCTCTGAGCAGCGCAGGGTTGCGGGTGGTGAGGTGCTGCCTCGAACTAGTCTTGTAACGTGCTCTTTTCATAGAATTACAGAATCATAAAATGGTTTGGGTTGGAAGGGACCTTAAAGACCATCTAGTTCCAACCCCCTACCATGAGCAGGGACACCTCCCACCAGAGCAGGTTGCTCCAAGCCCCATCCAACCTGGCCTTGAACCCCTCCAGGGATGGGGCAGCCACAGCTTCTGTTTTGGCGAGATCCATCTTTTAGGTCCTTTTAGAATTGTTCTTTAAATATGTAGTTTACATGCATAGACAATAAAAAAACAACAAAGAATTGGTTCTCTTGTGCTGCTACTCAAAAAAGATTTCTCATCAGGGGATGTATCTGGTGCGAGGACAGTCTGAGAGGTGCGACTGTGGCTGCGTTGTACCAGCTTGTTTGATGTGAAATGTTAACTGCTATAAAAACTACATTATGTTTGTAACATTAATTTTTTTCACTTCTCTGTTCATGGAGACATGTCCATTCACCTTTATTGAAACAGAATATCGTCACAGCGGCAAGTACAGGGACATGCTCAGGGGGGCTGCTTGGGAAACAGTACCAAAAGGGCAATTCATTGGGAAATAAGGGCAGGATCAGGCTTTGCAGATACTGGTTTTAAAACACAGCAGTTACTATTTCTTGTGTGGTAGCGTAGAGGAAACCTTACCGGGGATTGGATCCAGAGGTGCTGGGCTGCGAACTAACACGTGATGCAAAGGGCTTCTTTGTGGGCATGGGATGCAACAAGTGGATTAGGAAAGCAGAACAGAATAGGAACCAGTAGAAAAAAATGTTGTAAATTTAGTATAAAAATAGACATCTCTATTTACTCTTGGGCAATAATATTATTGTGAAACGCTTTTTCAAGTTCTGTATTGTAAGATTAATTTTACCAGTTTTCTTCATTTCATATTTATCTTGTGCCTAGCAGGGTTTCTGAACTTCTGCATGGTATAGAAAATTCAAACTTAAGAGAATAATTTCTGATTAGTTTTCCACATTTAAGTGTTAAGCGAGATGATTTTTCTCTTTTACAGTTTATAGAAAGGGCATTTCCTTCTTTGCTTCTTTCCATAAGCTTAGTGCCACTTGATTTTATCTTTTTTTTTTTCTGAAATGTGTATGCCTGTTGTTTGTGTAATGAATCGAAAGTTTTGGTCCGTTGCTTGTTTAAAAATTCAGTGACCTCCTGTTAAATGACATGAAACATACTTTGTAAGTCTGGTTAATATAAAAAGGTATGCTTTTTCATGCATGCATATGTTGGGAAAAGGAGAGTATTTGAAAAAAGTCGTTCTGCCTGTACGATTTATACCTGTTTCAGATTAATTGGTGTTTATAAATACTCCAGAAATAGTGGGGGTTTAGGGTTTTTGAGATTAAAGAGCTTTTTTGGGCTTGCCATGAGAAATGAAGCATTTGTCCCTCTGCCCAAAATGTCTTGGTCATTTTATCATCATCAAATGATTAGTTTTCTTTAATGCAGTTTATAAAAATTAGGTCCAAGAGGTGCTTCAGCCATGGGGGTTTTTTACATGTCCTTAAGCAGTATTTAGTGGCTTCAGGCCATTAGTCCTTCAAATAGGCTTTAGTAGAGTTTGAAGTTTAATGCACAGAGACTGTTTATACATTTTGTTTGTTCTGCCACTGTTTTGCTACTTGAACATTAACCTTTAATAGAGCTAAATTAAATATACATGTCCTGATGAATAATTATGAGATTGCAAGCATTTTCATTTTGTACATAAAGCTTCTCAGGGATCACAAATTTGACTAAAGGTTTAGTCATTATTCACTTTATAATGCCCATGTTATTTTTGTCTTTTAATTCTTTACTGATTTAAATATAAAAAGCCCTGTTTATTTGGAGCAAAACCCCTCCTGTGGCTGTCCTGGGTTTTTACAATGGGCATCTTAAAAATGCACCCACAATTTTGTAAAGTTCAGTTTCTTTCATTGTGGCATTTTAACACTTTTACAGAAATATCATAGCTGGAGCTTAAGATCCCTGTCTGATACGTTTTGTGGTTCCAGTAACGATTTAAGATACGGATAGATTGAGACAATCCAGCTGTTCTTTATGTTCAGCAGATGAATGTCCTGGGCTCGCTCTTTCGCAGAAACGCTGAGCTGCAAAAGTGTGACGAAACGGTCATTCCAGAGAAAGGTCGTCAGACCTACACGGGAGAAGGGGGATGTTGTGACAGCCCGTACCTTAATTGGACCATACATAAATATTGCAGAGCCTTTAACTTGTGCTACTGCTGTGACGTAAACTTTATATTTAATTCCTTACCTGTACCCCCTGTCTCTGCCACGATAACATTTAAAGTTTGATTTATTATAAATATTTTAATACAGATAATAATAACGAAAAGTATTTGGCCTAAAAAGCATAAATGAAAAAGCTATGTAGTCATAAACTATGTATGTACAGAGAACAGATGACAAGCAACCTAGATTTTGTATTATGAACAGGGTAATGCCATAAGCTGTTGAAGAACCGAAGTAACAAAATGCAGCAGGGTGCTACTTAGGATGTCTCTGAGCTCAACATAACCCAGTACTATTCTTTTATAAACTATGAAACAACGCTGGCATATTGAAAAAACACACAGGCTCATGCTTAATGTGTTAACAGAGGTACAATAGACTTATTATGTGTTTCCAGAGACTGAGGGTGGTCTGAAAAATTAATGACTCTGGTGGTTGAAAATTAAGTGAACTCCCTAATATATACTGTTGTTGATCCACTGAGTTTGGTGTTTAGCATTCCTCAACGGGAGACTAAATCTTTGCAGCCATTTCACAAGAGATGCTGGCGCCCATAACAGAAATGTATTCAATAATCTTTTATAAGTCCATCGGACTCCAGCGTTCTCCTGTTCTGACTGGGAAGAAGTCCCGGAATAAAACACGAGCACACACGTCAGGTGTGTGTTGCAGACTCTCTTTACCAGAAGGGGATGAACGTCAGAGAATTAATGCTGAAAGGACATCCAAAATAATTCCTAATTTCTATTGGATTAGTGGTATAAAAAAAGAGGGAACAAGAGCCACAAACCCCAATGTTCATGGAATTAATTACATCCAGATAGTATTTCTGACTATTATTGATCTGTCAATTAGAAAAAGTATCGCTCGGATCTCCTGTAACCTTTTGAGCTCAGCTCTGCAGGAGGGCACAGTTTGCTTCAGAAATTCACTCTTGCAGAAGCAGAGGTATGTGAGGGACACAAGGTGTCACTGAGCCGTGCAGATTGATTGCTTTTTAACCCAAAATTCTTGTTTTGCAAACAAAAATTTGAAACTTAAGACTCTCACACGCCTTCCTATCATGCCTGCAGGCAGGGACATAATGCCAGGATGGAGGTGGCACACCCCAGTTTAAAGGGTAACACAGACAAAATGAACTATCTCCATTTTTTGAAGTTTGTAGGATATGAGGTGAGGAACGTACATAATAATAACTCAAAGGCCTTACTGTTACTTAAAATGGATATTAATAGCAAAAAAAAGGATGCTTCTGCTCTGAGCTGTGTGAGTCGCAGGAGTGTTCCTGTTATCTTATGTTTTATTTTACTGTTTCATTTTCAGATCCAGTTCCAGCCTTGGATTTAGGACAGCAGCTTCAGCTGAAGGTTCAACGTATGCACGATATTGAAACAGAGAACCAGAAACTTAGGGAAACTCTAGAGGAATACAATAAAGAATTCGCCGAGGTGAAAAATCAGGGTAGGTTGCAAATGTGTTCATTATTTGTCTTTTAATGCACAAAGAAGTTTGAAGACTAGGATTAAATTCCATTTTATTTCTTACAGGTAGGGTTGATAGCAGTATTGAAATTCAGTAAAAAAAGTGCAATAGTCTATTATAACCACTTCTGTATTTAGATGTATAGATAAGACTTTGGGTAGACTTCTTGGATTTCTTTAAAAATTTTGGCTTCTGTAGCACCAAGTCAGAGATAGGAGCTGTTATTCTGCATGTTGGGTTGTAGCCTTCAGCGCTACTGGAAAATTGCCCCCCTGACTGAAGTTATATGTAGATGTTTTATGGGAGATGGTGCTGACATCAAACTGAATGTATGTGTGAGTGCAGGTAGTAGGTACGTTTTACACAGACACACACACAAATCCAGTGTTTTATACACACATATGAATCTGTACAAAAAGAAACTTTTTTCCATGCTTTTTTTTTTCCTTATTTAAATCTGAAATGTGTTACTGGAGTACATTCGGCATACGCACTTTGTATCTTCTCAAGAGACTATCCATAGAGCAATGTAAATACAAGCTAACGCTATTTAATAATTTAAGTAAGTTTTAATGAGACTGAAGTACATGAAAATACATGAAAATCTCAATAAGATTTTAAAGCTTGTTGTCTTTAAGACTATTTGAGTTCTCTTGTGATTCAGAAGAAACTTTCCAGCTGCAGGAAGCAAAATTTGCTCAGTTGTACACCTCCTTGCCTCATGGGACTTATTTCCATGTTTAATACTCAGTTCTGGGTGGTAGAAAGGTAAATTTTCTAGGCATTAGGGAAAATGGAGTTTTATATTTTTATATACTATGGAACTGTTGCACCCAAGTGGGTAACATTTGAAAGCTACAATAGCAACTAAGCTGGTTGTTATATCTCATTTTCAGCAGAAGGAGGGTATATGCAGTTGTATATTTTGTTTTAATGTAGAGGGTGTGACCTACGGAGACATCAGGTATCAGCATGCAAGGATTCAGGCTGGATGACAAAAGATGTCATGTGGGAGCTGTAATGATCTAAGCCCAAGAGTACTTTTTCTGGAAATGTAGAATAATGGCAGTTGACTGTGCAGTTTTCCTGAGGCTGTGCATCCTCTACATCCAGGCATGACATAGGGGTTCATCCCAGAGAATGGAAGAGATCTTGACTTCCAGGGGTTTTTTTTGCTGCAACCACTGATAAACCAGCATTTTTTATTTTCCCTGGTGTGCACTGACTTCCTTTCTGCTTTGCCACTCTAGTCTTTGCCTTGTTTTTCACTCCAGTGCAATAGTTTTACACTCTATTTCAAACCGGGATTAATAAGATATCGAGGGAAAAGCCTGTTGGTAGCTAAGGGTGCTTTGATCAGTTAATCTCTTTGTTTGGAGGGCTGTGTATGAGCTATACGGTGCCTGTAAGAACTTCTTCCAAAACTGGTATAAACGACAGCAGCTAACAAGCTTTAGCTGACCTGAACAGTAAAGAAGGCACTGTGTTCTTCAAGCAATATATAAGATTAAATTGTGCTTGTCCAGTTGTTAGGTGCCTAAAGGTAAAAGCAGATTTTATTATGAAGTCATAATTTTTTCCCATATTTGTGCACTTCTTTCATTCATTTTTGTGGCTTTGTTTCCTCTTAAAATGAAACATTCAAATTTTGTCAAGATGCAACTGTATGCATTTCCATGACATTATTTTTCTCCATATACCTGAATATTTTTGCAGACTTATGTCTGAAAACACCTGGAGCAAAGGTGTCTCCAGTACAAAGAGTACATCCTGTGTGCATATGAACGAGCATCCTTTTGTCTGTGTGAAGGAGCATCCTTTGCTTATTCAGGAAAAGATCAGAATTTCTATTACTTCCCGGATTTGAGAGAAGAATTTCCCTTTGCTTAAGAAAAAGAAAAAGTGACATGTCCTTTTCACGGCCTATTACTCAGTAATGAGCCTCATCGGATTTTTGCACGGTCAGCAAAATCCTACTCCTTCCTTCAGAAGTAGCTGGTTTGCTGGCAGTCACTTTTACCTCTTCCCCCCTTTACTTGTGGTCACAGTGACCCAAGCTGCCTTCGGTGTAATTCCCAGACCTTGTCACCAGCTCTCTGCTGTCTGCCTTTACAGTTCTCTAGTCGAGTCTAAAAGTCTAGTCTTGGAAAGGATTATACATGGTTTTGTGTGATATTATTGAGATTTTTTTTTTTCCCCAAGTCCATAGGCTTTACTTATCATAGTAGAGTTTGTCTTTCTACAGTATTTCTGCATGGTTAATTACATCTGTAATAAGTTGATGTCTTTAAACCACTGCATCTCTGTATAAGCACATTGAAATGTATTGTGAGCTGCGAGTCTTCTGGCAGTCTGATGCTTTTTCCAAATTCCATTATTGTTACAAAGCATACTCTGGTGAACGTCCTGCTTTTCCTCTTAGGAGCCCTATAAGGATTCCGGCCTTTCCTGGGGGTGGGATCGAAGGGCTTTCACGTAGGAACGGATCAGGGCACGTAACAAGATGTTGTCCATCAGAGGCTGCCCCGTAACTCGGCGGGTTTATGCATCTTCTCTCATCCACTACTGGGCACAGTAAAAGCAAGATACTTTCTTTATTGGAGAAAAGGGTTTCAGCAAATTCCCCAGAAGGCTACAAGTGCACTCAGAAAGTTATAATAGTTAATGTTTGTGTGTAAAACCAGCGTGGATGACAAGGCAGTTAGAGGAACTGGAATATGAAGGGCTCCAGAGTGTCTGTTGAATCTGATCTACTGTTAATGCAGCAGTTAAGATTTAACTGCCATATTTTTCATCAGTTGTGAAGCAGAACGTAGCTGTATCCCAGATATGTGTTCAATTAGTGTTAGATTGCATCTGTGCATGAACCATAGTAAAACTGCCTCTTTTTACATGAGCACAGTTACGTGAATTATCTGTCCTGCGTGTAAATGCGTACTTAAACCTACACTGGGACTTTATTAATCTTCACTCAGCAGCAAGCTAATTTGAGACTCGTCAACAAGGTGATATTATATTTTACAATTGATTTTTTTTCTTCTTCTTCTTTTTTAAAGTCATGTTAGAGGAACCTTCTTCACTCTGCTTTCCAGCAAACTCCATTGATCCTTCTCAACCTAAACACTTAAAGTTCAATTTAACATTTAGGGAGTAAAAGGTCTCCAAAGGGACTCATATCCATTGATTTTGTGTCAGAGTTGAAGAGCTAAAGTTTAAAACACACTGAGCCTACAGGGTAAAGAAAGCCGTGTGTTGTGGAACCACGTGGAGCTGTGTAAACTCATTCTTTTCCTATTGTTTTTCTGTAGAGGTTACAATAAAAGCACTTAAAGAGAAAATCCGAGAATATGAACAGACCCTGAAGAACCAAGCGGAGAATATAGCCCTTGAAAAAGAACAAAAGTTACAAAATGATTTTGCGGAGAAGGAGAGGTGAGTGTGCGTGTGTGCGTCTGTGGGTATTGTAGAGGAGGAGAGATGTATTTTTCTGTTTAATCTTCCCAGCCAGGACTCTCTCTGCAGCAGACTGAGACAGCTCATATATTGAGCGATTCTGGAGATTTATGTGTTTGACACGGAATCATTTGATACTCAACTTTCCACAGAAAAACAATCGTGAAAGTGTGGAAGTAAAACAAGGACAGATTGTTTCTTTGCGGTAGTGTTGTGCGGGGAGGTGTCATGTTCAGAAGGGTGCAAACCTGCTTTTACTCTTCACTAGCTGTATTGTCCTTTGTGACACTAATCTTTCTCCATTAGCCGACAGTGTAATTCAGTCTGCTGTGTCCCTTTGTGTGTCACAGTACCATTGTACGCGCTGTACAACCCGGAGCTGGTTAAGATGAAACCCTGTACCCGAGAGCTGGGGCAATAGATGCATCACCCCTGCTCCTATGGTAATATCTGAGAGAGGGGATGTGGTCCTAAACTGTCCTGGAAACGCTTCCATATTCGTACATACCAGCATTAAGAAGTATTTTAATAATTTATTATTGATTTTTGGAAACATCTTGGGTGCATTTCTAACCTTTACCAAATTGAGCCTTGTAGGTTAGTAGGCAAACATTAGGCAGCACAAGACCCAGGGGAGTTCTTTCCCTGTCTTGAGAATTTATTTCTCCCATGGAACAATGACACTGAAGCTGTAATATGTTCAACTTAGTGTGGAAGACCTTCAGTTTATGTGAGCTTTTTAGTTGGTGGGTTGGTTGTTTAAATTTGGGCCTGAGTGGGAGGAATCTACTGGTGAATGCAAAGCTTTTTTTAATTCATCAATATCAGTGGTTACTTTTTGATAAGCAGCACGGAAACAGTTGCTTTAACAAGTGCAATTTAGATATGCTTAAAAATAAAATAAAATGGCAGGTCGTGGAATGCAAATAAAAGCGTGTGGAATAGAGGTTTTGAATTCTCAAAGTATATAATGTGGTATGAAGGGAACTGACGCGTGTTTCTTGCTATAAATAGTTATTAACCTGGTCAGTACAGAACAAATTTATGCCCCCCATGGAGTGCAAGTAGGATGCTGGTAGTTTCATAAGCCGTTTCACAATTCTGAAGTCTGAAGAATATCTTAAAAGCAATGTTGTAAAAAGCGGCGGCTCCTGGGAGATGTTGGAGCAACTGCCTTTCGAAGATGATTTTATAACTCCTGCAGCCCTTAGCAAAGAGTGTGGCAACTGTACGGCCACAAGAACTTAAAACCTGTATAACTGACACAAACAAAGTATTGGCTGTGGACACAAGAAACATGAGCATATTAAAGGTTTGCTAATGTTATGTAGAAAATAGCAGCGTGAGATTTGTTTTGAAATAAGCGTGTTTTTTAAAGAGTAGCTAATAATATTACTGCAGTTGGCATCCGTTACAGCTATGATGAAACAGCTGCCGCATCTATTCAGTATATCAGTTATGGCAACAAATTTCTTCATTATGACAGTAAAATGGAAATGTATCATTCTTCTTGTACTAACTTTGTACAACAGAGGGTGCTTGGTGACAATTTTCTTAATGTGTGTGACATTTCCAAAACAAATTATGCTCAAGAAAACCTTCCACTAAAGTTGTCATTTATATAGCAGTCAACTCTTGTATAATGTTCACAGCTTATGTTATGAGGTGGCTACACTGTTAAAATTTTAATAAGTAGGACTGCAAAGTATGAACAGTGTTGCAATGTGACATGATTTATGGGTCCCATTGAAGCACCTTGTAGTCTGTGTGGTGTTGTCAGTTGTCTGATTACAGTTGAGACATTTAATCACTCTATCTATCTCCCAAATTTGCAAAATACAAGTAAGTTGTTTAACATCATTACGAGCTCTGTTCTCACCTCTTCTCTCCCCTTTGCAGAAAATTGCAGGAGACACAGATGTCCACAGCCTCAAAGCTGGAAGAAGCCGAACACAAAGTTCAAGCTTTGCAAACAGGTTTGGCACCGCTATTCTGACCTATAGCAATGATCAGGCTGGAGGTGAGACAGGACAGAGATCATTCAGTGTATCAGGACAAATGCAGAGAGACCCAAGAGAGCTGGGACGTGCTTTGTGAATTGGAGCTGATTTTGGGCTTTCATGCCTTAGGTGAACGCTTGTGTTGCAGCCAGTCTTGGTAAATAGAGTGGGCAAAGCCAGGAATGAAGCACGTATAGCATCGGAGCATCGCTGCGGTTACAGCAGGCCATGGAACTTTTAATCCATGTTGTGGTTTGCTCTGGTTTCATGCATTTCTGAGCTATGAGAAATACATAGTGGTCTGGGTTCAGTGTGAACCCGGTTTCTACCAGTGTGTCTTGCCCTCTTGCTATGACTTGCTTGCCATGAATTTTCAGCTCTGCGTACTCAGAGATTCCAGGTCTGGACACATTTGGTTTGGTTTACTATGAGAATACAAATTTTATTCCCCGAATTGCTGCATTAAATATTTCAAATGAATAAGCAGTTTAGACAGCTTAATTAGAAATTAATATTGTCTAGCTTTGTTAAGCAGAAACTATGTTTTTTGCAATGTAAAAGAAAATGTGAAAAATCAAAAGCCTTGTTTTTTCTAAGTCATATGGTTTGCCTAGGTAGAAAGATAAAATAAAGAATTTTTCATCAGGAGGTGTATGGCTTTATTTATGGGTGAATAAAAGAAAAAGGAGTAGTCTTTTTGCTTTTCATGTTGTTACAGTCCTGTAATGCTTCATGTTTATGCCTTTTAGCCTTGGAAAAAACCAGAACAGAACTATTTGATCTGAAAACAAAATACGATGAAGAAACTACTGCAAAGTAAGATTTCACTGTTTTCTTTCTATGTCTTCCTTCAGGGTATCACTGTTTTTTTGTTTTGCATCTGTCTGTTGGAGACAGATGAGATGGAAGAGCGGGAGGCCAAATTTGTTGGAAAACATGGTCATAATTTGGTCTCCTATAGAGAGATTATTAGTTTTCATATTTTCTTCCACCCAACAAGCGGCTTTTCCTGGCACACATGCTGCTGTATTCCTGGTTTCATTCTCAGGTGCTGCGTCTACTGTGTATCTCTTACACTATATTTTATTTAGAAATAGGGCAATTTCAGAAATAAGGTATTTAATCCCATCTTTTAATCTTGGTGAAAATAAAATTTAGTTTAGTAAAGGATTTCTGTTTCACCGTTTGTCACCCCAGTTCTTTCTGCGTTTGGGATGGTGGTCATCACTCTGTCAAATTCACCCCAAATTACAGAGAGTAACATTTTTTGGCAGATTTTTCTTGTTTTCAAGGAGAACATGAAGGTAGTCTCAAAAAATATATATCCTTGTTGTCTTAATGACTACTGTTTTCAATTATCCCCTGGTTTTATTAACAACCAGTGCAGGAAAAACAAAAGAGAGACAGAGTTCTGCTGGTTTTCTTTGAACCCTTCATGTTTAAGGAAAGTTAGTAATGAGGAGGAATTCTCATGATCAGCAGTATTAAGCCCAAAGAGTCATTTCTGTGTCTGGAAATGGGATGGGAAAGAAGAAGCCATTTCAGCTGAGTGTCCCTGGCTTCCTGTAAGGGCAAGGGTTGGAAGACACATGTCACATCCCTGTGCCCACTGCCCACATCCCACAGAGCCCCAGTTTCAGCCCCTCTTCTGTGTAGGCAGATGATGGGGTGAACAAAGAAGAAATCCCTTGCTCCTGCCCCTACCACCCATCTGGTACAGGAAAAAAGGTGAGAGAGGCTGTTGGCAGTCTCCGTGTTGGGGCAAGAGAAACTATAACCTTGACTTGATGGGAGGAATGACATGGTCTTGTTTTTGTCCGTAGGTTAGTGCTATACAGTACTATGTATGCCTCATGGCAGGCTAGATAATACAGGTTTTTCAAAACCAGCCAAATCAGCAATGAGTTTTTAATATGTTAGTGTGTGGTTCTGGGAGTGCTGAGGATCCCATTCCCCACTGAGCACATAGGGAACTGGGACCTTACGAAATTCAGTCCATAATAGTTAAGAATCAGCACTTGGAGTTGAAACGCCTTTTCCATAATTCAAAGTGGTCTTTTAGGTAAATTTTGGGTTTGTTCTGTACATCCGCTTTCCTTTGAGTTCCATATAAGGTGATCAAAAGTATTTCTGTTCCCTCATTGATTTTGTCCTTCTCTAAGAGATGCATACTAATGATGTTTCTGATGGAGCCTTCAATTACTGCAGAATGCCTTGATTTTTTTTATCTGCCCGTAACTGATGCTGGCAGCTCTGGGGCTGCTGTTTTGTCCTGCAGTCGCTTCTGCAGCAACAGTTAAGAGATCAGGGCTCGGTGGTTGTAGGCACTGAACCTAATAACCCCTCACCCTTTTTAATGTTTTTATTTGAAAAATGTTTGCTTCATTTTTTAAATAGGATTTCCCTAAGTACTGTAATTTATCTTAGACCGAGCAAAAGATACACTCAAAACTGTTTGTTTGCATTTCTAATGTGTTTCGTTCTTTCAGAGAGATTCATGCGGAAATATTTTCATATGATCTTGAATGTGATTCTTAGCTAATACATATATAGAGAGAATTACATAAATTTAGTAGCGTCTGCAGTAACAAGAAGTTTATTGTGTTCTGTAGCAGAATGATTATGAAGGCTGGGTCAGGAATATAGTGATCATAGAGCTAAATCCTGAAGCAGACGTTAAGCCTGTACTTTATCTCCCAGACTAATGTACTGTGAAAACAAACTTGTAGGACCTAATAACAGCAGAAATATTTTATCATTGTTTTGGATATTTATGGCAGGAATAGTTCTTGCATAACAACAGTCATCTGTGGCATTTGTAGCCCAAATTTTGCAATATGGAAATCTAGAAAAACATGAAAAGGGAACTGAATGTAGACAGTGAAATTGAGTCATCTATTTTAATTGTAAAAGCGGGGAGAAATGTTGAAAAAACACCAATAAAAACGGTGAAAGACAGTTTGATTCTTTTCTAAAAAGAAACCCTCTTTTGATCTAAGTCTGAAAAGCTACTTGTATTGCCAATTTTAATTTTATGTTTTAAAAACATGTGATTTTTATCTTAAGCCAGAATTGTTAGTTTTACAGACGCTTATTTGATGCAGATGAATTGGAGTGCCTTCAGGAAAAAAGAGATAATTGTCAATTTTTTAAAGCTAACAGTACTTTTAAGATTTTTAGTTTTGGAATAAAGCTGTCTTTCAACTGTTTGTAACTTTGAAAATCTTTCAAACTGAAAAAAAAAGCAGCAAAAGAAATGCAGAGTAAGAAGTTTTCAGTATCAGCATTAAGGAGTCTGGATTTTGTCCTGGTGACCGGTTATTGCGATCTTAAAGTTGGAAATCGGTGTTTACCTTTTCAAAAGATTCAAAGCACTACATGCAAAGTGAGGTTCGGAGGCACCGTCCGAACTTGGTGCTAGCAAAGCATCTTCAAATCGGAGAGCAGTTGCTGAAATTAAAATCTTTGGTCAAATTAGCTGGTGTGGTGGTCCCAGCGTATCGAAACCTCCTTTGCCAGGGAGCAGGGAACAGACGGAGGTGCTGCTCGTGGCCCCTGCAGCCCGCAGCCGCCCCGCGTGCAGGGCACTGAAGGTGTTAATGACAAAAAAAGAAGTTTATTATGTGCAGTCATTGCAGTCTGTCAGCTGGAATATCAGAAGCTGAATTTGACAAGATGGCAGCAGCAAAGTTTTCCATGTGTAGGCTTGAAGTAAAATGTAATTAGCCTTTATGTGCAGAACAAGGATCCATTGATGAATACAGCTGGTCTTTGTTTTCTTCTGTCATTGAGTGTGGGAGGTAAAAGTGTTCTTCTTCATGTTTATTAATACAAGATTCCTTAGACAAATGGCAAGCACAGTTTAATATTTGTTGGAACACAGAGGGGCTTGCCAAAACAGTTGTTGTGTAAGAGGATTTCAAGGTTTTCAGATTATAATCATCTCTGGGTTAAATAAATGAATGATTACTCTGCCTTTTTCAATTAAAGAGGCACATCCTCTCTCTCGAGGCCTGATACTGATTTTGTTTGCTGTCCCACACGTTTCTATCAGCAAACCTGGATTTAACCAGCACTAATGAGTTTGATCTGGAGATTCTGTCGGGGCTGGACCTGAAAAGCAAACTCAGACTTGAGTTTCAGAAAAATTAAGGAACGTTGAGTTTTTCTTTTCCTAGTGCAACAGACCTTTTTTTTGTTTGTTTCTCCTCTGTAGAAAAAGAAACATTCTTGTATGCATTTCCTCCGTTTTCTGGGGACAAACTGTTCTCCTTTGCTAACATTGCTCCTTCACTTCTGGTTCTCTGCAGAATCTGAGCGAGTGTTTGGGATTCCCAGCTGAGCGGTTAAGGCTCCCAGCCAGAATGGTTGAATTCCAGTTTTAGATCAATTCCAGAGCCACCTCTTTGCTCCGACCTCTCCTCTCCCCCAATCTAAATGAATTCTAATTGGAAAAGGATCTTCGGTTGTAGCACATACAGTAGGCTTGTTACATTACTGTTAACATGTGGGTTGAGGCTCCCTGCCTTTGATGAAAGAAAATATCGAATTTCACTGAAATGCTACATTTTCACCAGTAAATGTTAAGTAGTCTTGTGAGGATTTTAGGTACCGGCCCCCCTTCTGCAATAAAAAGCCTTCATAAACAACACAACGCAAAAACTGTTTAGGTTAAGGTTGTCAGTCAAAGCTGCTCTGCTCCCAGTTCTGTTGCCTGTGCGGTTTTCTGAAAAATGCAGAATTTTTGTTCTTCTAAAAGTAATGTATGCATAGAAAATGCAATGGAGAAGGAGGTTTTCATATTTACTAAAATGATCATTTGAAAACAACTACTTTCTGTAACTTCTAGAAAAATATTTTGCCTTCCAATATATGAAGCAGAGAATTGTTGTCCTTTCATAGATTAGACTGATTATTATGGTTTTTTGGCAACAGAGCTAAGGATGACACAGGAGGGCATATTGGTGTAGCGTCATTAAGACTGTACACTGGTGCAATATTGCAAATTAACCCTGCTGTATAGATCCAGCTGACTTATTTTAATCCTGGACTGCATTTTAATGAAAACTCAATCTGGAAATGAACAGAGCGCGGTTGATGAAAGTGCGGTCTGTGAACCGGCAGTCCCCACTTTACCATAAAGGAGAGTTTTTCATTGTTTCGGGGCCATAATTGGGAAACTCGACTCACAGGGTTTTAATATCAGTATTTAAAACTCCTTTTCTTGCAGTGGCCATAGACCTGGGTCAGTGAGGCTGGGGATACCGGGGTGGGCTCTGTGCACCTACCTCTTACAAAGCCCGTCTCTGCCCTAAAGAGTTTACGGCACGGTGTCATGACAACGTGAAAGAAGGTAATGAAACAAAGAGGTAGAAGCTCAGGAGTGGGAGGACAAAGTAATGTCTATTTTCATCCCTATATCCTACTTGAAAATAAATCCTCAAGTAATCTGCCCGCAGTCAGAGGTGGGTGACTGATGGGGAGTGCTGGGGCAGAGGCAGCGATGGTGTCAGGAGGCAGGAGGGAAATGGCTTCTAGTACCTACATGCAAAGCATTTGAGGTTCCACTTGTGGGAAAGGAAGATTATACACCAAAATTATAGTAACAGAAGGGGATGCCTGTGGTTTTGGGCTGTTTGGGGTGAAGGGTGCTCTTCCGACTTGTTACTGACCTGTTCTTCAGACAACAATGCAGAATAAAGTTCTGAAGAATAAATAAAACAAGTTCTGAATAAAGTTGCTTTTTGTGTGGAAGGAGTACAGGACTGGACTTTAAAACACGGGACTGGTAGTTTTAGAGAATTCATGAAGAATTATTTCTGCCTAAAGTTATTTGATGGAATTGGAGTTCAAGTATTCATGTGAAATTTTCTGTTACATTGGGGCAAATCTCAGTTAACTTGGACTTCAGGAGAATAATTCCCAATATATAGTGAGAATTGAATTTGGCCTATGAATTATTTACTTTAATTTTTTTTAACAAATCTTTCTTGTTTAAGTGCTGGCTGGTACCAATATATCACTTCTCAAATGTTTGTAGTCTCCCATTTTGACGGTGCTCAGGGTCAAACTGAATAAAAAATAAAATCGGGCTCCCTCCAGCATCACATAATTACCGTGATAGATGGTCTCAAACTGCTGCTTTCCCCCATTGAGCATGAAATACTGTAGTTAGGCTGGTTGTGTTGTACATGACATGAAATAGCTTCTATTTGCTGTGCCTTTAAGGTCTTAAAGTTTCCTATTTCCTGTTCTTTTGATGAGTCATTAACTGCTCCTCTCTGGAATTATTGCTGTATTTAAAGTGATTTCCCTAAAAAAAAGGAGATGGAGAGCTGCACAGGCCACATCTCTTACAGTTTTTTTTCTTAAGTTTCCTAGTCCTACTGCCGTCAGTGAAGCTCCGGGAGCAGTGGTAATGGGGGGATAAGAAAGCAGGGAGGATGTTACAGAGAACTAGGTTTGGTTTTTTTAGGAAAGAAAAGGGAAGAAAAATGGAACGTCCTAAGTCTTACAGGAAGTTGTCTGCATTTTACAATTTGAGATATTTGTTAAAAGTTTTAAGTGTGCCTTATGCAAAACTCAACAGGCTGAAAGTCACTAGGAAACATTAATATTTTGCTTAAAAACCTAGAACTGAAGATGGAGATCTGCTTCTTATTTTGATCTAAAGCTCTTGTGTGAAATAGGACTTTGAAAGTCCATGTGCAAACCAGCCTTTTTTTGTCAAATTTCTGGTTCAGCCTACAGTCAAAGCAGAAAAGTTGCCAGACAGTGTGCTGTGGGGAGGGAATTAAAGTGTTACCCTAAAACACTCGCCTTTGTGAAATACTGAGTGCTTGCTTTGAAATGCTGTCAGTATTAGCCTTTACTTTTGGGTAAGGAAACTGAGGCAGGAGTATAATGCTCAAAGCCAACAAGTCTGGTCTTGGCTGGAGTCTAGAAATATGCAGACGTGAAAATCATAAACCACAAAGTAGCAAAAGGATGTAATGTTTTATTAATTATTATTTTTAAGGGGGCATTTCTGAGGACTCCATATAAATGGAGCATTTAGAGTTTGTAAGAATTAGTGCTGTAACTGGGCTGTGTTGTCTCTTTTGTTTGATATGTAATGCTTGCAATTAGTTAATGTAACTTTTTGACAGCACAGAAGTGCCCTAGGTCCTTTTAGAGTTTTTTTTGTTTGTTTTTCAACCTCGAGTGAGACTGTTCAGTTCCTTTTTCTAGTATAGCCTAAAAGCTGGTGTTATTTAACAACCCAAAGTAGAAAAAAATAGCCTTAGGGTATTCTAGCATATTCTAGTCCTCGCCCTGTTATCTATAACCTTGTGTTGGCATGAGATCCTTAGATGGAAATCTTTAAATAAATGCAAAGTACTGCATCAAAGGGTGTTGGGCTACTGTGCCAGCCGTGCTCTTGGTCACCCTGACCCTGGCTGCAACCGCAGCTCCTTCCTGGGCGTGAAACTGCATGGGAGAGAGAGGCTGGAGCATCCTTGGTGCGTGGTCTGTCTGAAATCACAAGGGGCAGGAGAGACCCCATCCCCTCTGCTCTCGCTCTTGATGGAGCCAAACCTCTTCAGGCTGTTGCCAGCTGCGTGAGTACCCGGAGCAGAGGGACCACCAGCGTGTTCCTGCAGTCCCAGCCTACCCCTCTGAGCCCAACAAAGGGGCCATCCAATTTTTCGAGCCATCTTGCCACGGTAGCTCATTTTATTTGTGACAGCTGAACCCTGTAAAGTGCCTGGGGAGGCTTTGTGAGGAAGAGGAGGAGTGAGTTACAGGGAAGGAGCACCCTTCTTGCAAAGGCACATGTACCCCCGAGTGCGTACAAGGTCCTTAGGCCTCCATGTCCAAGTCAGCCGAGCCTGGTTTTCATGCAGCCCTTTCATGTATGCCTACAAATTAGAATAATTTTGGTTTTTTAAGTGCAAAGTAGCAAAGCAACAGAGTTATTTTGGTTCGATACCACTTCCTTGTGAGGTCCTGTCTGTGAAAGTGAGGAGGGCACATGGTGCTGCCGAGGCTCCTTCTGCACAGCTTCTGCTGGGCTGGGATCTTGCGGAAGGCAATTGGGATAAATCCTTGAATCATCAGAAATAAATCGTTCATCTGTTTTCAATCGGGACCTGCCCTGTACAGTGTGCAGGGTTACCTATTCCCAGCCCCAAAGCAAAGCTCTCCATCAGGCTCTGGGCTAAACCAGCAGTTCCTGCAGTTGTTGTCTCCACCTCACCGTGCAGTTCACGTCTAGGCTGGCTTTACTGGCCTTCAATTGGAAATCTCCTTATGTTTTCTAGATGGATTCCAGCTGCTTTTCCCACTCCCACACGACGACAGTGCGGGCAAAAAAGATGAGTCACAAAGTGTGTGCTGTGCTCCCTCATGTTATGGAAAGAGATGGCTGTCCTGAACGAGAGTGGAAGTTCAGGAAGCTTTGTAAGATCCCAAGCACCAAAACTCTCTATCTTGAAAAACAGTCTCTTCTGCCTTTATCGTCTTTCCCTTTGGAAAGCTACACATTTGCTATGAGAGCTGGTGGGCCTATTCTCCCATGGACCTTGTTGTTTCATGCAGACAGCTTTCACATTCATCCACCGCTTTCATTTGATTTTGTTTGCCTCTTCCAAGTCACTCTCAGTGGCTGTATCTGGCACAACCTTTGCGAAAGTGTCCCCGTGCTCCTTCCTCGTTAGAGAGGTTTGTCAGCATCTCAGTGAATCTGTACCTAAATGTGTCTGATCCCACCACTGATTTAAAATATTACTAAGATTCCACAGCTTACAACAGAAACAAGGATGTTATCCCCTCCACAGCTGCTTTCAAAATAAAAAGTGTTTCTGTTTTGTATTATCTATATTAGTAGTGTTGACATCAGGTTGCTCACATTGCTCGGGGTAAAGCTGAAGAATGAAATCCTGTGGGTGCATCGCTATGGAGGTCATGGTGAGAGCTTTAAAACTGCTGGCAATCATTTCTCCAGCTCACCCCCACGTTAATCTTTGACTTCCACTGTAGCCCTTATCCCGGGTGCCTGGGGTGGAAGCAGAGCTGGGGGAGAAGCCTCGGTGCTGGCGTTAAGTGAGGGAGACACCCTCAGCACCTGCACCTCTCCATCTGCTCGTGCCTGGTCCCAGGAGGAAAAGGGATTTTGGTTTGCAGACTTGTAGCAGTTTGGGCAGTGACAGAGCACTGGGTGCTTATAGGAACCATCTCGTGAAGTGGCCAAGAAATGGGGTTTTACCAGTAAATCAAAGGTTTCTCTGAGAAGCAGTTGCAGCTTGGAGCAGGTCAGCGTGCAGGCTGGCCATTCTGTGTCTGGGTGTCAGAGAAGGGCATCCTGTCTGGCTTGGCCCCTTCTAATCATCCTAGAGAGATCACTTAATGGGACCAAAGAAATATTGTCTCATTTACATATTCTCCGATCTCAATTAAAAGGCAATAACACCATGTGGGATTGCAGTTTTGTATGCCACAGAAAATACCGGTTATGATGAAATCAAATCTCATTATCTTGATGAAATTTTTAAAAAACGTTTCAAAGAATAAGTTTGGTTTTTTTTAAATAATGGCTTTGAATAAGAAATTTAGTGTCCCAAACCTAGGGAGTTAGGAACCAGGACTGAGCACTAATTCAGGGATTTGGAAGAGAAGGATGTTGGCCAGTTCGCGGAGCAGACGGGATAAGGCAGTATGATGCAGACACTAAAACCAGGAAAAACAACAGACATCATGCAGGTCTGTTAATAACTTCATTAGCATTCACATAAAGCATTAAATAAACAAATGCATTTACAATCCTGTAAGCCTGATATTATTAACCCTTAACATTTATCTTGTGTCTTCTGCGGAGGCAGATCATATCAAAGGCTATGATTTTGTAGCTGTGGCAGCCCTTCCTCCCTGCTTTTTTAACATGTTGAGAAACTGAGTCACAGGGAGGTTGGTCAGGGGTGTGGAGGGCAGTTGGTGTTACAGCAAGGATCCAAACTGAGAAATAAAATCTTTTGGTATAAGGTAAAACTACTTCTTCCCTTATTTTGCTTAGATAACAGCTTCTTGATGCCCAGAATAAACCCTAACTGATAGAATCTCACTTGCAAGTTCTAAATGCTTGTTGGTAACAAGTTTTGAAGAAAAAATAAATTTAACTGAAGCATTGCCTTGGGGTTACTAATCTTTTGTAACAGGTTTGCAGTGGCTTGCAATAGATGATCTTTGATTACTTGTGCTCTCTAACTGTACAACCTGTCTTCATTCCTTCCCACCAGCTGAATAGTGTATTTTTTTCCTCCCCCCAATACGGCTTTTTATTTATTTTGAGGGGGTTTAGGCTAGGCTGGTCTTGATTTGTTTTGCGTGCTGGCTACCAGGCACCAATATCTTCATTTCCCTGTGGACTGCACCTGCTGGGTGATAAACCTGCCCTCTAACATCTCCTTCTGGATGAACTCATAGTTGAACCACGATTGCTGGGTTGAAGGCAGTTTGGTTTCCGACAACACTAACAAGCCTGTATATTCATATATATATATATATATGTATGAAAAAAGATTATAGAGAGGGTGCCATGGCAGCTTTTGTCCAATGGCTTTGATTTCCTTCCTTTGATTCAAAAGTCAGCACTGGGAAAAGTGAATCTTTCTATTACAGTTGGTGCTGGGCAGAGTGGCAGGGGGAGGATTGTGAAACAAGTAACTTTATTTGCATGGTTTCCTCAAGAAATTGTATTTACTGATGTTTCATTTCCTGTGTACTTCCCCATTTACGGTATGTGGATTATTAACCTGCCTCGATACGGTGGTTACATCAGAGAGATAACCTGAGGGGCACACATGGCTTTCATAAAAATATAACACCCATTTCCATCATTGTGAGCCATGTCATCTACCAGTTGGGTGGCCATAAATTGCTGTGAAATGCACACAGCCTTAACCAGTAGCGAGGAGCGCATAACTTAACCATGGAATAACTAACCATCTTAATAAATATAAATTCACTCTTTGCTGGAGATACTTCGGGGAGAGTGGGAACAATTTCTACAGCATGTTATCCCACGTGGTCACGGTAACGTAAAGGGTAAGTAGAGTTGTTCTGCGGAGAGATTCCTATATCCTCTCTGTGTTTCGCCCTCTATGTTTGGGAATCTCTGTCTCGTATAAAACAAATAAAAAGCACTGCCAAGCAGCCGGGTTTGCAGCCAGAGTGCCCAGCATCCTTGTTCAGGGCCATCATTAAAAGATTTCATGAAACAGCCTTAAAAATGAAAAGTTTCCTTTCAGAGAGAGAGAGAGATAATTGAACTCATTGATTTGTTTCACGGTTTGTTTGCCCTTTCATTCCCTTCCTGAGGTGCTGTTTGTTGAGGAATGTCTCCAATTGCCAGAAAGACAGTGGGGTGTCTAATATTTCCCCGCCAGCTCTCCTTTCAGCCAGAGCAGAGTACTGTGGCAAGCCTGCGATATGAATTTTTAATGCAGAACTTTATAACATAGCCCTTGCAGCACGGCTGCACTACTCTCTTGAGCTTTCAGATTTAATGCTCTGATGAACAGAGCACAGACTTGGGGCATTCGACAGCAGCCGGAATTAACCCCTACATTACTGAGTGTGTAGCACTTAATTTCCCTGTAGATTAATACAGACAATGGTGGGGGGGGAAAGATTCCGGATACTCCCGCATTGGAAAAGCATCAGGATAACTCGGAATTTGTCTCCCAAAATTCCCTGTGATGTATTTTCCCCTCTTTTCCTAGTAATGGGAATTTTTAAGGTTATTTACTTCTCTTGGGCTCACCAGTGGGGCAGTCCTTCTGTATTGCATAAACCGACACTGTCTTGTCTGCTGTCTGATCTCTAGTAATGACCTGTGCTGGTATGCTAGATATCCAAAAAGGGGAAAAAATTAAATTAGCCCTGTAATGCATCGTTGTAGATTAATTTGCCATTGGAATGTTCTTCCAGATTGTATCATTTAGTTGTTTATGCCGTGAATCATAAGAGTTAGTATGTGAGAGAATTTTGGTCTGTTTGGAATACTATTTTAACTAGGTGTGGATGTTCTTATTAGTCTGTCATCATATTTACCTAGCGAGAAGTGTAGAGCCCAGCAGCATAGATAAGGAGTCCAAGTTATTACTCTTCAGGGCATTAGCATGTGTTTGTCAGGAGTTTTCACTGTTGTAAAGCTGCCTTTTCACCTGCCTTGTTTTAGTGTCTGGACTTTTTACTCTTCTGCAGTCTTGATAATAATAATAATAATAATTCTGCTTTACTGCAGTTAGCACCACTGTGCCGTTCATTGGCTTTGCTAAATCATCCCTTTACTTATTAAGCAATACCAGCCCTAATGTATTATCTGGAGGAATATTGCTCTCAAAATCCTTTAAAGTCTGTCCTTGTAGTTTTGGGTTTTTTCGTAGCTGGCTCTTTTTGGTAATAGAGCGTGTCACAGGCAGGACTGGCCTTGTCAGGGACCCTGACAGGAGGAAAAATGCAGCATTTGTAGGTTTAACTTTGATAATGGAGAAGGAGTCTGATGTATTTAAATTGTGATAGGACTGGTGTAAGCCAGAGAGAATTCGACAGGACACGGAACATGCAGAGGTGTTAATGGCATTCGGGAAAAGGACTTAGCGAGGAGTTTGTACTCTGGTGATGTTAAACCATTTGCCTTAAGCCCTTGCGAATGAGACACACAAGTTGTTCTTAACTGATACCACAGAAGTACATTTACACTTTTTAATCATAAATCAGCATCTCTGCTTCCGTGACACATTTACACATTTGTTTCAGATGGGGTCTTTTAAGCAGTTTGTCTTATTGATTATAGACCCAAGTTTGTCTTTACTTCTTCCACTGTTATTACTGACTCATGAGATTAAGGTTTTCAAGGCTTGTTGCTAAATGCAGAGAGATCCCATCATTTCATTGAGTGGTTCTAGGCATCTATTAACTTTACTTCTATAAAAAAGCACAAGTATTTTGATAGAAAATTTAGCTCAAGACTTTGTCTTATGGAAAGGACACTCCTGTTTTCATGTACTGCACAGTAATTAGCTCTACATCTTACTTTCGTTGTGTCAAGTGCGCTACCTAAAACAAGGCTGATGACTCAGTTTTGCCATATGTAAAAAGGGCACATGGGGTAAGGCAAGACTTTATTACAATGTGGATAGTCTTTCAGTCCTTGGATAGAAAAGTGGAAGTGCTGTTCTGATGCTTGCATTGTAGCCTGTAAAAATAAATGTACATAAATAGAAGCACATAAAATGCGTTTGCTGACCGTTCATTTGAACAGTGCCATCCATTAGGTCATTCTGTGATGAATGGAAATATTCTTCTTTCCTGGAAACCACACCAAAGGAAAAAAGATGCATACGGTATCTGTCATAATAATAATGCTGTATTACCACTGACTGCCCCATAGCATGGGCATCATAACTCACTGGAATGGGCAACTTTAATCATTATAGCATTTTTCATTGTTTTACCTGTGTGGTGCTTTATTGTGGGAGTCTTGTGCTTTTACTGAGCCAAAGTGGAAATATTTATTTAATGAGTCGTAGCAGATTTTTATATGCATAGTGGTAGAGTTGAGGAGCATGACTCATAGGAAGTAGAAAATTCAGTTCATTTAACTGTTTCAAGTTCCTCACCACTGTCCTTCCCCTCTGGGGGACTGGAATGAAGGCTGTAGAGGAGCAAGGGGCAGAATCTCCCAACCCGAATTCTGGAGATGCCTCTGCTTGGTGCTCCCTGTCTTGACCCAAATCCTCGTGATAAGCAACCAGGGGGTCTTCCAGAGTGGCTCAACTTGGGCACTTAGGATGATGCTCACTTTCTGTGACTTTGAAGTTTGCCTGCATGGCTGGAATAATCTTTTCCTGTACTGACCCAAGATAAGACATTGATTTTTAATTTTTTTTTAATTGCATGTGATCAGAGGAAAGTCTCTACTGTAGTAAGTTATGCTTTTTGATAACAGATTTTGATGTTGAGATATGCAGGATGGGAATCAGGAGGCTGTTATCTGGATTTGCTTAAATGTGGGGCTCAAAGCCGGAATTAATATATGTTCTACGTTTGAAAACACAAGCAAATGACTGGAATGGTTTATGCTTTTAGCACAGAAGTTGCAAGAATAAAATTGCAGCAGAGTGCATGATGTTGGTGTCTTTGAAGATCATGGTAAGAAAGTATTCTTCAGTAATACACAGTAGTGCTTTTAGTAACTTCCCAGTCCTGGGTTGGTTTAGATTTGTAGAGCCAATGGTGCATCAGCGTTGGAGCTTGCCTTCTGAGCATGACAGCAAACACCTCTTGCTATTTGAATGCTAACAACTGACAAGTCATTTGGTATAGCCATTTGCCAGTTTAATGGCTTAATCAGTTTAGTTTTAATTAAACGGCAGCTTCTGTGTATGATATCAGAAAAAGTAATGTTCTACTTAAAGCTGAGTTGGTTAGTGTTGTCCCCAACTTGTTGAAGATAGCAACAGCTTCTCTGTTCCAGCATTCAGCAAAATTTGTTTGCAGCAGAGCCCCTTTTGGGGTATGGAGAGCCTTAATTTATTAGTTAAATACTAGTTCAGCGTTGCCTTGGTGGCAGCAGTTGTTCCTTGGGAAGAGCATCCAATCCAGACTTGTTCCATCACAGAAATGTTCAGGCTGTGAGATACTTCACCCCTTTACCAAGGGCTCCAGGAGTCGAGGACTGGGAGCTGATTGATAAAGGGGTAAAATTCAGGCCTGACAGAAGGTGTACCCAACATGAAGACAAAGCGACTGATAATCTGTTGTAGGAGGAGGGTTTTGTGGTCTATCTGAAATTCATTTAATAGAGGGTAAGTAACTGTCAGGAAAAACATCATGTCCTTTGTGTGTTGTTCCCTAGGACCTGGAAGCTAGAAACCAACTTTTGTTGGGTAATTGTGGTGGAGGTGATAACAGTGTCATCTTCAGGAGTCATTTTACTGGATCCAGAATGAGACTTTGGTGGGGAACGACAGAGGAAGGTGGCTTTGCAACTTGCAGACACAGTTCTTTTTCTTAATCATGCTATTTTTCAACTGATACCTTTTTTAAAAAAAATCCTTTTTATTATACCAGGAGTATGTAGCGTGGGATCACTGTACTCTTTGGCTGATGATCCTTTCTTTCTCAAAGAGAATGGTGTAATGTGAACTTCTGCACAGCAGATGAAGATTTAACACTTAGACTACTTAAGATTAGACCTGTAACATCATGTGTAGACAACTGATTATAAATGGCCTGGATTTCAGAGTTGTTCCTTTTGAGTTCTGTTATCTGAAAATGTCAGCCACAGCACTTCGTTTCCCTCTTACCTGATCCCTCCGTGTGCCAAGAGCCAGGAGCTCCAAATAGGTCAAAATACTTTGCAGGAATTTTTCCATCTTCTTTATTTCTCCTTTTCATTTCCCATCCCTTCCCCTTCAGTCCCCAGATACTATGAAAGCCTTTGAATCAGTGTGGCAGTTTATGCAGAATCTGTAATTCTGATGTTACGCCCATGGTAACAAAAATAAGGAGGCTACCAAAGGTTTTTTGAGGTTAAGAAGCTAATAAAAATCCAGGCTGCAGAAGGTTTAGTTCAAGTTGTGCTTATTGGGGCAAGTATTTCACATCTTGAACTAGAACCTCTTGAGACTGATACAGCCTCGCATTGTCTGATTTATTTAATCGCATTTACATGAAATCAGATATATTCATCACCTGAGAACATTGTGAGCAAATTGCATGAAAGCATTGCTCCACAGAATTTCTGGCTTCGGTAACAGAAAATATACTGGAAGTTTTAGCGAGTAGAGCTGCTGGTTTTGGCTCAATAGCAGGTCATCCACGAAGGAAATGAGGGCCAGCAGGCTGCTGCTATCCCTGACTTTGGCTTTTATTCCCTGCTTGATAAATTAGTGTCCAGAGCCCCTGCCACGGAGCCTGAAGGACATTGTCCATTAGCCCGGAGCAGCGGGAAGTGCCTACCCGGAGGCAGGAAGGAGCGACCTGCGCCGGTGTTTGTTCAGGAAGAGAAATGATGGTCTCCGTGTGGGCATGTTTGGAGAAGGAAATGTTTCCGTGTTCTCGCTCGCTCCGCACTGGGGCTGGACACCGAGCTGTTCTGCCACGGGGCCCACGCTGCTGCGCTCCAGTCTTCACCCAAACGTGCACAGACTGAGGCAGAAAAGTCCTTTTTTAACAAGCAGCTTGAACCTATAACCAGTGGCTACTCAGCTATGTGTACATAAGTATCTTTTAGTCAAATAAAATAAACAGCAAATTAGTATTTGTTTACAGGACGCGGGTGAATGGATTGATTTCTGTGTTCCTGTTCCATTAATTATTTGGGGGAAACGCTGGTAGTTTATTACAAGTAAAACTGTAGTCACAGCAAGGGGGTAGGGATTAAAGTTGTCTTTTTGAATATTGCAGGCAAAAGATACGCACACAAAGTGGCACACAGTAGATAATCAGGAGTTGTATTAGTTATTCCAGGTTGTAGTCACTTAAGTTTTCAGCAGTTTTTTCTTGGCTTTGTGTATTGACAGCTGTCTTAAAATATGTTGTAACTTTTTGTGCAGATGGAAAAAATTCGCCCAACATGTCTCATCCTTTTAAGAATTGTAAAAAATACAACATTATTGTTCTAATCCTGCAGGCACCTAGAGCTCCCAAATTGTGCATTGTTGGCCTTTTGCCATCTTGGCAAATCAAGGTGATGCTCTTGTTGCCAGTCACAAAAGGAAGATAATACAGAGACTTTCTCAATGTCATGTGCTTCAGAGCTGCTGTTAGAAAACAGTTTATCCTTTTTATTTTCCAGAGTTATCTACTTTTAAGGGCTTTGTTTTCTAGGCTATTGCGAATACATTTGCTGCATGCATTAGTCATTTACAGTACTTAGATCCTGTAACTATTAAATTGTTAACATTTGGAGCCAGCTATAATTATCTTTTATTATTATTATTTTTAATGGGCATAGTGGTTTCTTTCCTCTCCAGCTTTCCCAAACATTTGAGGGATCTTTAAGGTATCTGTTATTGAAGCAGCTGTCTTTGATTTCTGGTTATACTGTTTATTTTCTTATTTTTCTAATCACTAAGAATTTTTTGTCTGCGTGAAGTATTTGTTTCTCTTGAATGTCTAAAACAGACATCCCAGGGGAAAAGATACCTCGAAGGCCCTGCAGAACCACCATCTTCTGTGACTTCTTTGCATTCGGTGTCTGGGAGAGGTGCTGTGGCTGGACATTCATGTTGCATGAAGCAGCTCTATGAGCCTGATGCAGATACCGGTTAATGTAGTTGCTTGTTGGTTTTTGATACCTAAAACAATATAAGAAATGGTAGGTGCCAGTGTTAATCACTGCCTATTCTGCTAAGCATTCTTTTTATCCATGTTCCAGGTAGGAACAGGGGGTTTAGTTAAAAGTGTGGAAGGCCTATAAACCAGCCCTTAGTTCAACTGTTGTTTTTTCTGATGTTTTATTTGATTTTTTTTCCATATCTGAAGCCATAAAAGCTCAAGGTGCTTGGCTTGTGTTTATTGTTTGGTGGGGAAGCTGGAGGGAAGGAAGGATGATCACATTGGTGATACTGTTGTTCACATCTCGGGGACTATCCACGGACAGATGTTTCTTTGAGCTTCTAATTAAGATACTGTGGGTCTCAGACTGGTGGAAGGCTCTCAGCTACGCACAGTGCGCCCAGTCAGGCTGCAGTACTATTAAGCGAGCTCTGTGTTGACGGTCTAGATCAGTGATTTTCTGTGTGTTCTGCAAATTCCTGCAATTCCACTGGTTATTGCAAAGAAATCACAGAAATAACTGTGAAAGGCAACCAGTCATAAGCTGTAAATGTGCTATGCTAACGTTTCATCCTTGGACGGAAAACTCCAGGTAGTCTGAAAGTTAGAAAAAAGTTAGAAATCACTACTGTAGATCCCCTGGTGTATAAGTTTTAGTTGGGACTGGATCCTTCTTACCCCGTAGGACGACAGTGGCTTTTCTTGTCTTTTTCCTCTTTGTTGCCTTCATACTGTCGCAGTTGATGTTGTAGTTATAAATATACAATAGTTTGATGTTAAGTACGTTGGACCAGCTTAACTCGTCAGAAAACCATTTCAGTCCGGGGCTTGTAACTGATAATGGCTGTACTTTTGCCCTCTTCACTGAAAGACGGTGCCCACTAAATATAGCAGAGCGAGCTATTTCTGATTATGTAACATCTCTATCTGTCTGTGCTCTGATTAAATAATCTATTTTCTTGGCAAAGGAGGCCGAGTTAATTTTCTATTATTGATCAAAAACATATTTTAGCTGTGATACAGATGACTTATTTGTCTTGCTGCCTGTTGGATTGATTTTTGTCACCGCCCGGCCGTCAGTGATGCCGTGGTGCCCGGTTCTCCCGCTGCGGAGCCAGGCAGCGGTGAGACGTGCCGGGCACACGCCAGTTCTCACCCAGGTCAGTGTTCAGCAGTCTTTCTGTGTCACGTGTGGTAGATAAGCCCTGCTCTTTTTCTCACACATTTTGTTACTGTGAATATATTGTCTGGTTTCTGTGTTAACTGAATTTTTTATTTAATGTTTTCCCCCCACACACACACTCTCTCTCTAATTTAATTCCTGTTCCCTTGTATTTTTTAAGTGCATAGTATTGATATAGCAGTAAGGTTAGCAGTACTGAAGATGTTACAACCCTAAAGGAAGCTACATGGCCAGGGTCTGTGGAAGACTTAATTATTAACCATTTCTGGGAACAAGTTTAAGAAAAAAACATCCCTGGATGAAAGTTGTGAACTTTACAATGTATTAGTGCATCCTGCCCATACAGACCCTCTCCTCCCGGCCCTTTTTTTGTGTGTGTATGACAGCAGGGCAGTCTAATTTCTGATATAACATCAAATAAACTTTTGTTGCACTCTTCAGCCCGTGGCTTGGGAGGATGGTGCAGCCACAGCAACCTGCGGGCGAAGGGATGGCGGAGGGCAAAGGAAGCAGAGCTTGTGCTGCTGGGGGGCCAGCAAGACTGGCCCCAACCTCTGTGTTTGTATAACACTTCAGAAGCAAAGCAAAGTTCCCTGAATTACTGATTTACTACTTTCCGCCTTAAAAGGAGCTAAGTGTAGAGGAAATACGGGAAGACTAGATAGGAAATATACGGGAAGACTAGATATGCTGTATTTGGAAAGTTTAAAACTTTTACACTGACAGTGCAGGAACTGATGGCACAAAATGTCAGCGTAGGGTAAGAGAAGGAGAAGTTCCTCTGCTCTGTGCTTGTGTACGAGTTCATGCTCCAGATGAGTGCCCAACTGAACCCAGTAACTGAGGACAGAGCTGCTGCATCTTTGCAAAAGGTGTGTCCTCCTGGAGTGTCCCCTCAAGCACAAAGCCCACTTTGTAGATCCACTCCTCACACCCAGCCTGGGTGTCCAGCTCAGCAGTTCTCCAGGTGAGACCACAGAGCTGGGCAAAGGATGTCCCACCTGGAGGGATGTGGGTGCTGCAGCAGGAGGGAGAGGAGAATGGGGTGGAGAAGTGATGCTGGGTTTGATTCTAGGCTTATCTTCATGCTTCCTGAGGTCAGGGGACAACCAGGGAAGGGTGTTTGGCCATTGAAGGTCTCAACAGTGTGACCTTGCTCATTAAGCAAATGCTGGTCTTTTGGCTGTTAATTGGTTAATAGACTTAGAAATGCATTAAAAAATAGGCAAATCCAAAAGGTAGATCGGCATTGTCTTACCTCCTTTCTGCCCTACAGCTGGTTTTGATGTTTAGGGAGGATGATTTTCATCCACTGAAGAGCCTTCTGACATCAGTATATCTATTGGATATAGTAGAAATGTTGAGGAATTGTCATTAGCAACAGAAAACTATTATTTCCAGCTCAAACTCCCCATTTGTAGAAATACTAAACCTGTTACATTAACTGTTGAAACAGAATAATCAAATAGTTCCATACCACAGACTACAATATTAGTCAAGCCTGAAGCTGTTTTACTTTAGCAGTATTTTAAAGGCTAAACAACCGTTGAACGGGAAATAGAGAATTTGAAAAGTGTTTCTGCAAATAAAATTGTAAAAGGTTAAATTAGAAAAATACTGCACTGTTGTCCTCCAAGGGCTTGTGGTAGTACCTAGTGTTGTTGGGTTTTGCCACGAACGATAATTTAAAGTAATTTGGCTGTCTAATATATATCTAGTTTAGATTCTGTGTAGACAGGCAATCTGTCAATCATATTAGGGAGCATTTCTCATAATCCAATACAACTGGAGACTAAAGTTAGAAAAGAATTGAGCAGCTTTATATATTCAGCAAAGATGCAAAAATAAAATATGCTGGATATTCTGCTGGTACAAGCGGCTCGAGTGAAGTTGCTCTGATTCACACCAGCGCAGCATCTTAATTGGTGCCAATCTACCATCCAGCTTCTCCACCAACAAAGCTCCTGAGGGCAACTGGAGGCTGAGTCTGCTGCTCAGGATGCCCCACTGGTGTGAGAGCAAATCCAGTGGAGGGAAGGGGCGGAGAGGAAGGCAACTCTTTTGTCTGAAGACCAGGAGGTTGTTCTGTGTCGCAGGCATCAGTCTCCATTAAGGAATAATGAGCTGGTGCTTGTTGTGCAGATTTAGACAATACCTGCCTTTTCACCTTCCTCCAGTTTGTTTTCTCTATTTTGTTCCCTCCTTTGTTTCTTTCTACCTGCTTTTTTGCAGCTTTGTCACTCAGGTCAGCAAGATTCGTGCTATTGATAGCTGTAAACTGAAACTGCAAAATGGGGACATGATTGCAATTTGACAGAAGTAGTGTTTCCACTCAGGGCAAAGCTGGAACAAATTGGGAAGAGAGAAAACCGTATTGGTAATTGGATACATTATTATGAAAACAGCAATCATCCTCGTTGTTAATCTTCAGCATAGCTCATGGGAAAGGTAAAACCTACTCAAAATGTACAGTAGACGCATCTCCCATCATGCTTTATGCTATTTTCAGTCTATTTATTGGATAGAAGGACATCAGTTGCCTTTATCAGAGACGATCTAATGCTATTTTCTTTGATAGCCAGAAGGAAATGCTTGCTTGAGTAGCTAGCAGAGAATAGGCACATCACCTATATTCACTTCTGAAGCCAAAAGCATCTAAAGCGTTCCCCAAATCCATCTCCCGCTTGAATGCTATGTTACTACAGAGCCAACGTTTAGCTTTGCTTCTGCACATTGTTCATGTATGTCCTTTACATAGATAAAGGCAAAAGGTAAAAATAAGTTGCACTTTTATCTGGACTCTATCACTAAATAATGCCTTTTTGTTATCTATCATAAGGCACTGACCAGATGCTACAGGTACATTTGACAATGTCAGGAAGGAGGATATTATCGTATTTGGGTGCCTGTTAGTAAACGTGCTTGGAGGGATAGACGAGCAGCTTGGTAAGAAATAGTAAGCAGGAGATTATTGGCCTAGTGGACATACTTATCTTGTTATGCCAGTAAATCCTTCAAAAGACTGTGTAGGATGTTGTTTTATACTCCGTCGTACCAGTTACCAAAGTCAAAGTGGGTAGAGGGGACAGATAATTTAGAGAACTTGAGCTATTCAGCTAAGATTGAAACAGGTATGGATTTATCTTCTTTAGTCTGTTATATTTACCCTAATACATGTTCAGGCCACTGGAAAATTACCGTTCTCCACAAGGTAGGAGCTGATGGTCTGTCATTGCTGTGGTGGTAAACAGTAATTTTCCCTTGATGTATGCCTGTGGAGTGACACCTGTACATAAAATTGCTTACTCTACTGCTTTATTTTCAAACTGACTTATATCTGTTTTGCTGAATAAAGAAAAGCATTTTATAGGTTCTTACAGTGATGGACAAAGATACAGAATAAATAAGTGGAGAAACTAATAGACACCTAGATTTTCCAAATTACTGAGCTCCTCAGCTCTTTCTGTAGTCAAGGAGAAGAAGAGATGCTGAGTGTCTCTGAAAAGAAACTCCTAAAGAGGAGTCTGAAATATCTGTGTTGCTATAGTAAAAATTGTGAACAGTGTCCAATTTTTGAGGTTATTTTTGTATTAAAGAAAACAAACATACACAAATATGTGATTTTAGCATTGGCGTAGAATGAGGGAAGGTTGTTCATTTTGTGATTGTAACTACTCAAAACCTAAAGTACTTTTTCTGGTGTGATATGGTGATTCTAAAAAAAACAACCCTCCAAACCCAACCCACCAAAACCAACCCAAAAGCCCTAAGACCTTGCCAAGATACATGTACTGTTTCTATACCTTGTAACTCCAGTGACATTATTGAGTAAGTTAAAATATTTGTGTGTATTTTTAGAGGATCTTTAATCAAAGCACAGACAATTCTTCCTGCTGATTCTTCACAGTTTAAAGTATGCCATTCTGATAAAAAAGAATGACACCTAAGATGCTGCCAATTAAGGTATCTAATTTTGGATAGATGATCTATTTTAACTCCATCAGTAAAAAAAAACCAGTAAATTGTTGCAGGTGCTGTGCCTCCAAAATGCCAAACTATCTATTATTATTATTATGTATTTATTTAGAGAAACAATTATAAAACAGCTTATGTGAGTTATAGAGCAGCAGGGTTAATCAGTTAAGGCTGGGTGTGTCAGGAAGTTCTTATTTTATACTTGATGTTACACTTTTTTTTTCAAGCAATAGCAAAAATGGCAAGTTGTGCTCTTGTGCAGCACAGATGGAGCCAGCGGCGGCTCTGAGGGACCACAGCCTTCAGCCCGACATCCCGGGAAAATGAACCTGCCCTGAGCCTGGGGTCAGTTGTGCTGGGATCCCCCACCCGCTGGGTGATCCCTTTATCAGTTCCCCTCCTAAATTAATGTGGAAGCTGATAATTGACTTCAACAGAAATTAACAGCCTTGGAAATCCCTGGCGTAGGGAACTCTTGTAGGAATGGGGAGTGGATAGGAAAGATGGACAAATAATCCATTTGATTTGAAGGCTGCAGGTGGTGAGAGCAGCAGTTGCCTCTCCACACTTGCTGGTTGATCAGCCCTTTATGTGTTGCTGGAAAGTATCCATAATCTGTATTTCCATTTGTGGGCTGGGAAGAGGAGAGGTGACATTTAGGGGATGAGGGAGTGCTCCTGCAATATTTCTAGGATGAAGTAGCAATGGGGAGCAGCTACGGAGCACAGATGGGACAGCTGATATTATTACAATAGGTACTGTGTAAACAATTTTATAGGAACAATCAATAGGAAACAGTGCTTTATTTGAATTTGGGCTTACGGGAGAATGTGTTATTTTATCCACTGACTCACCTCCATGTAGAGCATTGCAGGAAGCAGCCTGCAAGCTTTCAAGGGATTAGGTAAAACTCTGGTCCTACCAGATCAGGCTTTGCAATACTCCTGACTTGTTGTTTTACGGTCAGGATTTTGCTCACTGTGGGCATCCTATAGACTCCAAATCATGAAAAAGGGTAAGAATACACCCAACTTCACCCCTTCAGAGGCCATTGCTTGTTTTCTTCCATCAGGCCAGTGCAAAGCACCTTGTTGGAGCAAAACAGTTTTGACCAAGTCTATTAAATTTTGCACAAATAAGAGCTGCTCTCTTTAATTGTGTTACAAATTATCTGGCATCTACAGCTCTGTGAGTGAACTGCAGAAATGGTCAACTCCTGGCAACGGGAATAAACACCAGAGAGCAGGGCATGGACCTGGAGCTTTAAAGCTCCCACCTGCTCTGCAGAGACGTGTTCTGAAAGTCAGTGAAGTTCATGGCAGGTAGAAAGTGTTAAGGTTTATGAGTTTGGGAGCAAATTGAACTAAGCTACCATTAAAACAATCACTTCCCAAAAGGACTTGCAAAGGATGCTTTAGATTCGGGTTTCTGACAGTACAGACCACAAACCTACTGGTGGTATCAGTAAACACGAGGGGGTTCCTCTGCGTTGTCTGGTCCTCTGGCTTAGGGCGGGATCAAAAAGAAATGAGGGAATGGAAAACCTAGGAAACAGGGAGAAACTCGCATTGTGTGCAAGGAGAGCAGCTTTCTAATAGGAAGACCTCTAAAGCTCATGTTTAGATCTTTGGGAAACAGTGGTTTCATCATCAAATCTAACTGCAGAGCATACCCAAAAGAACCAAAATGAGTACAATTGCAGGGAACATAATGTTTAATAATGATGCTGCCTTAGCGTGATTAATAAGACTGCTGATTTCCTATGTCTTATCAGATGACTGTTACACTGTTTTGTATATTTGTTATCTCCATTATGCGTTGTAGTAAGGGTAGATAAATAGAAATACCATGGAGGCAACAGGAAACAAAACAAAAATAATCAAGCATGTTTATCACTAGAACATTAAAATGGCTGCTGTGGCAGACACCAGATGAATTATGCAATACATAACTTAATTCTCTGGGCCACAGATGTTTCATTTTTCCTGCAAGAAGATGATTGAACCTTGAATGACAGTTTCAGGCAGTCTTTGATTGCTCTGTGGGTCACATGCTTGATATGACCTGCATTTGAGTTGCTTTCTACATGCTGTTGCTTTATAAAACATGTAAAATTGACATCATGTTGGCTGCTCAAGGCCAAGTCAGGAGTAATTCCATGCTTTTGATATGCTTTGTGTGCAAGTGAGAGAGAGGGAAGGGTGTCTGTGTTTAAATTCTGGTACGTTATTGAATCAACTGGAGTCAGGAGAGGGGAATTGCAGCAAGCTCTTTCAATTTGTAACAGGAGGCACTAGGAAATAGGGAGTTTGCCGCATCTGTGTCATCTTGCATTGTTAGAAAATGCTCAGAGCTGTAGTATTGGATGAGGCAGAGACTCCTGCTACCCAGGGCACCGCTCAGTGCAGATTGGCAGTGGCCAGGAAGGCAGCTGGAAATGTTTGTTTGTCTAAATCGGCTCCTCTGAGCGTGAATATTCGGCAGAACCTGGAGATTGTGTTCTTCACCTTAAGGATTTGATCCTGCAGATCTGGTGGGTTTGTACTGATACCGGTGCAACATCTTGACCTCAGGACATTAGTGCAGGTGGGATTGAGGGGTAAATAATGCGACAAGTTAAACATCAGAAAGTTCTTTCTCCTTTTCCCCATAGTGTCCAAAGGCAGGTCAAACTGATTAAGCCAGAACTGGATTGTACTGGACAGTACTAGAGCCCGCAGCTTGTGAAGGTGCAGACTTCTCACCAGCTCCCCCACAAGTTAGTCGAAACTGATTTTTAGGTCTGTCTAAACAAGGTTCTTTTTTTTCTGCAAATTTCAGTCGCAAAAATTATCCCATGTTTCAACAGCGTTCTTTGAACTCAGTGCCCCAACAGATTGTCACCAGTGGTCTGAGGTGGGAGGAGGCCAGGAATGATCCAAATCTGGACACTCCTAATTACTCATTTTAACACTGCTCATAAGGTTTTGCAGGGTAAAGCAAAAATACATTGTGAAAGAGGACATGTTAGATCATGAGACAGGGAGAAAAAGGATTTATTACATTTCATTCCCTTTCTGTAATGGGCAATGTGATGGGCAGACGCAGAATTCACAAGAGACCGGTTCTTGTGGAGGGAAAAACACAGTGAAAGTTGAGCAAAAGGTGTTTAAGTGGAAGGTTGAGCAGTAATGGGGAGCTAAGATTCACATTGGCTTTTGTGCAATATATGTAAATATGTGCCATGTAAGAAAATAATCTTGTCGTCAAATAAAAAAGATGTATTTATATGTATGGCTACTATATATATATACAACTAATATGCCTTTTCTTTCTCCCAGCTGCTTACATTAAGTGTTCTTCTTTGGTTTGCAAGGTGTGTCAAGGTCAAGTGTGTGTAACACTGTAGGAATTTCATGGGGTTCTATGAGTTGATATTATGTGTAATAGTTCTTGGGTTTTCTCTTTATATTTTATTGAGCATATCAATTAGTGTCGCTCTCATCAATTTCTCTCTGTAGAAACGATTAAGAAAACACTGCTGCTCTTTAGAAACTCTGCTCCCCAGTGTATCACTGGAATAATAAAGCTGATTTCTATTGTGTTTAAAACTTTATAGTTGCAAACATGATTTTGTTATCCTTGAAATCCTGATTTAAGCCATGAAAGAGAAAACAAAGTGAACAAAGTGCTGCGCAGGTTTTCTTGGAAAGCAGTTTTTCTAAGGACTGAAAGATGTTTCATTCTGTAGGGTCTTTTCCTTCTAACGATTGAGATGGTCCTTGTCTTGTGTTGTCCAGGTATTGCTCAATATCTTGGGCTTTATAAGAAGTTTCTTTAACCTTTATAAATATTTGATGATCACTCGACATCTTTCAAGCTCCAAGGACATCATTTATTTGAAGCTCATACCTGCAGCTGGGGTGACTGCTTGATGCTGGTACTTGGGATACTAACCTGGTGTGCTTAATGGGAGATCTTTGCATGAGATTTCATTTATTTTTTCAGCTTGAATCTGTATGCAGTGGACTGCATGGCTACAAGGCTAGCAATGAAGGGAAACAAGAATTAATTCTAATAAAATGAAAAAAAAAACTGAAGAAAGTTAGCACTGAGTCTCTCTCCTTTTTGCTAGGGGAGAAAATTGATTTAGTGTAGGGTAACTGCAGAGAGGGGTCTGGACAATGTACAGCGGACACTTAACCATTCCCCAGATTAATCCAGATGACGTATGGTGTAATCGCTGGAGCACCTGAAACCAGCGTTTCTTTGATCTCTCAATTTAAAGCCTTCAGTGTTTCACTGCTTAGCAGAGAGAGGATTTTTTCTTCAATTGAGTTCCCAGGGAAGGAAACACCCAATTCATTACTAAAGTTGGTGGATTTATGAATCCCTGAACAGAGAAATTCTTTTACAAGAGGCCTGGATTTATATGACATTGGAAAAAGGATTATCTGATCTGAAGATCCTTAGAGGGTTGCTGTGAAAGAAAATATTAACCTATAGCTCTTGCAATTTGAAAAGTAGATTTGAGAACTTAGTAGTAAAAAGTGTGTGAGTTCTTGCCCTTTGAGGTGCTATACCGGTTATGCTGAAATAACTTATTTTTTTTCTTTCTGTGTATGACCCTTCAGTCTATTACTTTTGGAGGTTGTATTAGCAATAAAGGTAGATTTATCTCGTATGGATGTTTGTTGGATTAGAATCAGTATGCAGTCTATAAATGGCTAAACTGTGTGTACAGTGCAAGAAAAATGTAATTAGGTTTTTTTTTAATATTACCTTGTATTGGAACCTTTCTAAGAGCTTCAAAGAAAGTGTTTGGTTCTTCATTTGTAGGTCCTAGAAATGAGGCAAACCAGCACCATGGGGAGCTTGCCATGACCGCTGAGGTGCAGGGATTAGATGAGGGCATCTACCAGCAGATTTTAGAAAAAGTCTTGAATTTGGGTAGAAAAATTGTCATCCTTCTTTTTTGCTTAAAGAAAAAATAAAATTGAATATTCAAATGCTGGAATGCTCTTGTGCCCTGAGTGAATGCCGTGATCATTGGGCTGCAGGCAATTTTGATGTTGTTTAGTGATCCGAAATTACTTCTTAGACCCAGGAACTTTTCCTGATAAAAATTTTATTGGCACTTGAAAAAATTCAATGCACTGCTTTGGATTTTTGCCTTTTTTTTAATGTTCTGACCCTTCTTCTTCTTTATTCACCTCCCAAATAACTCTTCACATTTTGTCTTGTGCTAGCAAAGTACTAGGTTATACTGCCTCTAATTTTAAGAGCCTAAGATGTTTACTTAATTTGGCCAAAATCTGCTCTGTGGTGATCATAGATATATGTTACAAGTAGGATTTTTCTTTTTTACTTAATTAAACATAAATACACATTACCTGATAATGTATGCTTTTAGTTCGAAATTGCCTGCATACATGTTTTAGTAATTAGAACATTTTAACAAGCCCCGGTGGCTCCACAGACCGTTTGCTCTGACCAGTAAACTTATACATGTTTTTAAAGAAAACAAATGTGTGGGAAAAAATGTTGTTTGTATTTTGCCAAACCAAAATATTAATCTGCTAGCCCTGCTAGTGAAGTTTCTTGGCCACGCCACTGACTGCAATTTCAAAAGTGTCATCTGTATTTTTCAGTTCTTCCATGTATAAAGAATCCAACAGCAGTTTCCTTCAAGGTTCACTAAGTTTGAATGTTTAGGGGGCTGTAGCCACAAGATTTGGCAAACCATTCGCTTGTCATGTTAATAAAAAGGGAATTTTTTCTGCCTCTTTAAGCTAGTATCTAACTGAAGGACGTGGATCAACTGGATTTTAATCATAAAGTCCAAATTCTTCTTGCTTACAAGTGAATAGCTTCATGGTGTTTAGGGTTTTCATCTGATTTAATTTTATTTAGAAAAAGAACTGAACTTCTTCTATGTTACCAATTCTTGAATTTGCTTGCTTGTTTACGCTGTTCAAACCTAATCGGTTATCTTGATCTTAAAAAGAAAATTGAGCCTTTCTGTGGTTTTTATTTCCCATAAGCAATTGAATTGAAAAGTGGCATGGTTTTTGTTTTGTTGGGTTTTTTAAACTCCTTTAGTTGTTTTTTTTATAGATGGCATGTTAGCTTTGAGGGCTCTTTCATGACTGGTAAAAGCTTATACCTTGTAAAATCTATAGCTTTTAATGCATTTTGTTTTTCACTTCAAACACAGTAGCAAGAGAAGAAATAATAGAATATTTCATGGTGATCCTGTTTCAACAGTTCAGATTCTTTTTACTTGGTGATGCTTATTCTGTAGCTCCAAATGTTTGGGCTTAGTGTTTGATTTCCTAAAATCCTTAGCCTGAAAGTGTTGAAACTTGGAACAAGCTACCTGTAACACAGTCTTGGCTACATGATTACTTTTCCCCTTACACGTAGAGTATAAGGAATTAGATCAGAGAAATGATTATACTGTCTGTGGAATGAGAAGGTACAGGGTAGATAATATTTGTTCCCGAAAACAGCTTTAACGCACCCTTTTTCTCATTATCTGTTTTAATGTTAAGGAAGTATTACCCTTGAGAAACCCTGAATAATGCTGGGTTGCAATCTGGAAATCTGCTGTAAACCACCATAAATATCAATGTATTTTAGCAAAAGGTCGTCTTGTTACTAATTACCCTCATTCTCTATATCTGTGTGAAGAAAGGCAGGACTTTGGGGGTTTTCTCCATCCTTGCCTTCAGCTCTTGGGGTGATGGAGGAACCCAGGCGCTCACAAGGAATGAAGAAATTTAAAAGTAAAATCATCAGATGTTAAGTGTCTCTTACAAGCAAGTTTAGTTCACACGCAATGCCTTTGGTCAGAAATTTAGGGCCAGTATAACCACGGATTTGCTAAACTTGGCCATTGTTCCCACCAGGTTTTCAGTGAAAAGCCACAGGACGAGATGCTGGCAGCCTTGAGCTGGATGGTATTTTTCCTGTCAAGTAGTTCCATCGAAATAAAGAGAAATATTGAAATAGGAAGGGATGAAAATGAGCAAATGTGGTGGATGGTGAATGCATCAAAAATTACCTGTGTGGGACTAATTCAGTGAGCCAAAGTGGAGCTTCCTCGTACCTTGCAGGTTTGAATTCGACACAGTGCTTTGTAAACAATAAATCAATGCAAGTTGTTTCTCTGAGTGCATAAAAGGTGTGAGAACTGTAATTTATTTTATAATAAATACTTCTCCTGAGCAAACAGTGAATGTAGCTATTAGAGACTTTCTCAAATAAGTGATTTTAGACTGCTGAGTGCCAGCTACTGATGTGGTAGTTGAGCTTTTAAAATGAAAAGACTGCATTCCTTTTGAAGATTCTTCTGAATGCTGTTGACACTTGTGCTAGGAAAGAATATAGAGTCATTTAATTCATTACTTTACTTAAAGATAACATTTATGGTTGCAGCATTAACCTCCATTGGTGTGCAGGCTGCGAGACTGGAGGTGTTTTGCTTGAATTTTTTCGGAGATGTCGCATCCTTTTATTAGGTGTGGGGAGACAGATTGTGTGCGGAAAAGCTGGGGAGAAAAAAACGTGTGAGGGAAAGGGGAGTTCAGGATCAGTCAGCTGGTGTGTCTGAATACAAGGACAAAGGGACAATTTTGCCCTTGGCTACAGTTTGACACTTCTACTGGATTCAGTCAGAATTATCTGTGCATGCTGAAGGGCAGAAATGTCATTTTTATGGCGTTCTATATCCTCGGTCGCTTTTTTTTGGTAATTGGCTGCGTATAGCAGTGCTGTAATAGAGCTCTTAAATCCTGACCCCAACCGAAATGGCATACATATACCGGTATTAATACTTCTGTCCATTTTAAATACAGGATTGTCCTGAGTCCTTCCACCTTTGTTTTCGGGCACCATGCTGTGTTTCAGCCTGTTCTGCTGGCAGCCAGGCACCATGCCGCTGGCCCGGGGCGCTCCTCTGCTCTGCTGCTCCTGGTCCCATCTCCCCTTGGTCCTTTGGCCTCGGACATCCCTCTGATCCTTCTCCCCCTCTCCTCATCTCTCTCCCTACCCTTGGCTGCCTTCACCTGGCTCTATGACCTTTAAAGGTGGCTGCAGGTCTTTTGGTGGGTCCAGAGCCCCTCACGCTTGTGCCCCTTCCTGCTCATCTCTTCTGCATCACAATCATCGTCTTTTCTCCCCCCAAAAAACTTCCCTTAGCTGAACTGAAAAACCTTTCTGCTTCCAAAACAGGGCAATCTTTCTCTCCTGCTCTGAGGCTTCTGTGCTTCTGAGCCCTTCACTCTTCTCAGGTTCTGCAGTTTTTCAGACCTTTGGCTGATACCTGGCACCCCCTGTTTGGGAGGAAAGGCAGTGATTTTATTGTTGTCCAAACTCCACAGAGAAGCGAGCGGAAACTGAATTTGCTTAAGCTGTAGCCAGTGTGTTGGGATGGGACGTTCCCAGCTCTGATCCGGGAGGCATGTGACATAGTCCAGACATCATTTACTGGCTCCATATAACCTGAGGCATTCACACATAAATTCAACCTGAATACATAAGCTTATATGAAGAGGATGCTTAAACTGTCCTGGCTAAAAATATTTGTAAAATGCTTGGAAACGTTTTTGGGTTTTGTTTTTTTTGGTGCATTAGGATGCTCTCTTCCCTCTTATCTCTACAAATACATAATGGGGTCACTTTGCTTGGTCTTAGGGACATCTTTTCCCTGTGAAATACTGCAATTTCCATATTAACAAGATGGACAACTATTTTGGGTCTGGAGTCTAAAACAAAAGGGGTTTTTTCACAACTACAGAGACTTAAAGAGTTTAAAAGTGTTATTGTAGGCTTGTGTTAACCTGGCCAAGTCAGTCTTCTGGCTATTCCTGGCACACTATGAATCTTTATTTGCCCAAAGAGAGATTGTTGAATTCAGTAACTCATGTCTGTTATTTATTATTAATTCGAAACATCGTGTGCATGATTTTTTCCCAATGTAAGAGCACACTAGCTTCTCCTGCACGAGAAAACACGTTAGTCTGTTTTCCATTATTGTCCAGAAGATTTTTTCGAAAGGCAATTCATGTTGCCCCGACAACATTAAAGGCTGTAATTAAAAATAATTTTCCATTAATTTACATACATACAAATTTACTTATTATGATCTTTTACTGCATTTCCCTAAGTGTGCATGCAGAAACCTAAAATGCTGCTGAAGAGGAAGTCAATATTCAGTGGAAAGATCCAGTGTCAAGCGTGCCAGGACCCTGATGTACTTCAATTAACCATCCTTCCTGGCAAACACCTGCATAGAAAACTGGATCTTCTGTGGCATCAGCAGAAAAACAAACCCTGGCTTTTCTGCATTGGCAGAGGAAGGGAATTCCAGTATTTCACAGCTTTTATTGATAATGATCTGCTACAGATTAAAAACAAAAAACAGACATTATGGTGTTGGCAGATTGCAAAAGGACTTGCTGGTTAAAGCTGCTGTTCAACGGAGATGAGGATAGTGTTTATTGCTTCCATATGGTCCAGAGATACAAGACAGGCAAAATGTCTGGGGAGAAGTAATATGTCTTTTATATTGATACAGAACATACTTGTAGCTCTGTTGGCCCTTTTCCTGGTACCTTTCACAGGTGAGAGCCTGAGTGTGAAATATTTGCCCGTGATTCACCATGATGATAAAAAAGGATTGCTTAAGGATTGGATCCGTTTGTGTGAGTGAAGTCTGAGAAATGCTGGAGTTTGTAAAGGGTCAGGGCTGGTAGCTGCAACCTAACACACGTATGGGAAGGATCTGTTTTTCCTTGACTATTTGTAGTTTTCAATCTTCTCACTTCCCTATTAATCTCAAAAAACTCTCCTCTGCATAATGTAAAATGAAATTTCTTGGCCTCTTTGGCCTCATGATATGTTTTTTTAGCCAAAACAACAAGGAGTTGACTGAAGAACTGTAATCTTTGGCTTACCTATAATTGGCACCTGTGAAACACCTTTACATGTAGGAAAATGACACTGCTCCTTCTGCAGAAGGTTGGGGAATAAGATCTTCAAGGATCTAATGGATATGCTCAGATATCGATACACTTATTATGCTCCAAAAAGGGAAGAGGCAAAGAAATCAGAGACTTAAACCAATCCGCAGAGCTGAAACCCAAGAGGATTTCACCAGTCAAAAGATTAGCTGATCAGTCTTACTGTGTCCTTTTAAAAAAAATATTGAAGATTGGTATTGTTTGTATGAATGTTGCAATTGTGCAGTGCATGAACTCATATAGCAGGTATTCTTCATGTGATAACTGCTTCTGCTCTCTTGTTCTCCCAGGGCTGATGAAATCGAGATGATCATGACAGACCTTGAAAGAGCAAATCAGGTAGGATTTTAAATGAGTCCCTCATAAAATTCTAAGTGTGACTTTGTTTTTATTTTTTGATTCTCTTTTGGATTTCATGACAGTTCTTTTATTTGCACTTAGCAGTCATAACTGTGTAGAGTAAGAAAATATGCAAATTACAGAGAAAAATATGGCTCTTTAGGGATACTCTGTAAGGATTGTATGCACAGTAGAGTAGTGCTTGCTGAATATTTACCTTCTAATAATTTAAACTTAAGTTCCTACTATAGTTATTCTTGGGTTTATGTTTCTAAATCCATCATGTTCATCCCTATCTACTGGTTTATCCAAATGAAAGGGCCTCTGCCTAAAGAGGCCAGGCCTTCTCCTCCAGCTGTGGCTTTTGTGGGCTTCTCTGGACTTTTCTTTTTCCTTTCATTTCTGATATGTTTTATTGGCCTTATTAATTTTTAGCAAGGGTTGGATCAGACTGTGCCATGCAGGAGAACAAAGACATTGTAATTTGTTCCTGCAGATGCTAACTTGGTAGCCTGTGAGATGTCTCTTCTACGTTCCCTCACAGTGCACACACTCCCGAGAAAGTGGCACAGTCATATGGAACTTTTTAAACTAAAAAGTTTTAAAAAACCCAAAATCCAATACCCAAGAAAAGTACCCTTCTGGTCCAGTCTGTACTTTGAGTGACAGTGTGAGGTGGTGAAGGAGATGTGATGTGCAGGGTTCCCATGTGATAAATGCAACAAGTGATGGTTTCACAGAGGGAAACCTCAGCCAGGCCTTTGCTTGTCAGCGAGCTTCATTGATCCCCCTGTCAGGTAAGATTGGAGATCATGGGTCTTAAGCTGCTGCTGTGGTTTGTCTTTTTCCTTTTGCCCCATCAGCCCCCATACTCTCCTGGTGCAGCTGACCAGCATAGCAAGTATATCATCCTGTATCATAGAATCATAGACTGTTTGGGGTTGGAAGAGACCTTAAATACCATCTAGTTCCAACCCCCTGTCCTGGGGACACCTCCCACCAGACCAGGTTGCTCCAAGCCCCACCCAACCTGGCCTTGAACCCCTCCAGGAATGGGGCATCCACAGCTTCTCTGGGCAACCTGGGCCAGGCTCTCACCACCCTCACACCAAAGAATTTTTTCCTGGTGTCTAATCTAAATCTTCCCTCTTTCAGTGCAAAAAATTCCCCCCTCATCCTATGGCTCCCCTCCCTGATCAAGAGTCCCCTCCAACTTTCCTGTAGCCCCTTCAGGGGCTGGAAGGAGCTCTAAGGTCTCCCTGGAGCCTTCTCTTCTCCAGGCTGAACAACAGTGAACTTTACATTAGTTTTTATAAATTGGAAAAATACTAATGAGTCAGAAGGCAGATTTGTAAGTTGCTGGGTTGATTATTTAGTCAGTAGAAGAAAACTGGGGTTTGCACAGTGGGTTTTTAGTTCTGTCAAAGAACTTTTGTAGACAGCATTAAATATTTATGAAAGTGCTAGTAATTATTTGAAAATCTGTAGGCTTTTTAGAAATGATGTAGGTGTTAAAGGTGTTTTGGTACAATTATTTGGTGATTTTTAGCAAAGGCAGTACGTTTTGCAAAGTTGTAGCAATGATTTACCCAGTAGGTTGTAGGTGGTTGTAGTTAAAGAACAGGTATTTCTGATTTTCTCATTGCCATACTAAAATGGAACATACCTGTTTGTACAGAAATGCTAAAGACATTCTCATGTCTAACTGGAACAAACTTGCAGTGTGGGTTTTTTTACTTTACTGCTTTTTTAAAATCAGTCCAAATTTTTTTAAAGTCAGTCCAATAACTGCTCATGTGCATAACTCTTAGTTTGGTTGTAATTCAGCAAACTCTGAATCTGTATGTAAATATCAGTGTGCAATTAATTTATCTTCATTGTAAAGCCAGAGGAGGTGATTCTGCCTCCCTTTTCCCCATCTCCTTCCCTGCTGCTGTGGTCTGTCCCCTCCCCAACTGCAGCTTTTGCAGCTGGGGGACCATTGAATCCATTGAGCTCAGGGACTGCAGAAAAGCCTGAATTTGAGGGAAGAGGGCAAGATTTGTTTTCGGTGGGTTTAGCAAATTGAGGCAGCTCAACGAGACGTGGGAGAAGCATCAGCACCGAGATGAGGGACGTGAGGGGAGCGTGTGGCCTCGGAGGAGACAGGGACGGGAAGGTTCACCCACGAAGCTGCTGGAATAGCTCAGCTGATTTGCTGAAACACGCCCGTGGTCCTTGTCTTGTGCAATGCTTTACCTTTATAAAACACTTCTGTAAATTAACTAAGTAATCTTTGTAGCAGCAATTCCTGTGTCTTTATGGTTGGAAAAAAAAAAAATTGGAAGAAATTAAATCCATTGCACAGGCCAGAAAGTGAGTCTGCATCAGGCTGAAGTGTCACAATTGCAGAAACAAGTACTTAACATAATTATGTATTTAATAGTTAAATTAACATTTCCTTTTACCATTTCAGTAAGCACTTATTCCCCATTATTAAGGCTACCTTTAAAGAGTAGTGCTCAGCATGACTCCTACTTTGAGGATAGACTGCCTTGCTGATTTTGATGCGATGTTTTCCTGCTCTGAAATTAACACTGACCCAGGCGACTGCGATTCGGAGCAGAAATTTACAGAACAGCAAAAGGTTTCCCCTGAAACTGTGAAAAAATAATTAAAAAAAAATATGAGATTTCTTGAAAATACCTTTCTCAGTTTCTGCCCTTTTTAAATCCAGAGCTGGCATTTCTGAACTTCCCTCCCTTGCTGTCTGTGAGGCACCTTCTGGCCTGAAGAGGTGGGGGGTGGCACTGCCCTCTCCAGTTCTGCAGTGACCAGAGGGTGGCTGTGCTCGTTGACGTTGATCCAAGCTATCAAAGTCATGGGGACACAGTTGATGTTGTAAGTCCCACCTTGTTTTCCTATTGGGTGAACAGGGTGAGGCGTCCACCCTCACAGAATCACAGACTGGTCCGGTTGGAAGGGACCTCTGGAGATCATTTCATCCAACCCCCTGCCGAGGCAGGGTCACCCAGAGCAGGTTGGACAGGAACGTGTCCGAGTGGGTTTTGAATCTCCAGAGAAGGAGATTCCACACCCTCTCTGGGCAGCCGGTCCCAGTACTCCATCACCCTCAAACAGAAGAAGTTTTTCCTCATGTTGAGATGGAATTCCCTGTGTTCCAGTTTGTGCCCATTCCCCCCTGTCCTGTCACTGGGCATCACTAAAAAGAGTCTGGCCCCAAACTCTCTTGGGTCTTCTGCTCGTCCCTGGGGTGGTACGGCTTGTATGGCCTGGGTCTGTAAAGGGCTGAAGTCAAAATATAACTAAAGGAAATAGGAATGGCTTATTTTCCCTTTACTAACCCACCAGCTCGATAACGAAAATAAGCCAAGAGTTCACCCTCCCATTTCCATGAAGATTTAATAATCCTGTAGTTTGGGGAAGGGACTCGTTTTATTAAGATTTCATTTTGCACAATAAATCACTGCATATTTTCTGATATGCTACGAAGTATAGTAATAAATAATTAAAACTAAACTACCCTTACTTGTAAAAATAAATGATTTATCATAGTTTGGGATATAGAATCCTTGAATTTTTTATTGTTTGATTCCCAGAATATTATAATTTCCAATCAGTGAAGTTAATGAAGCTCCAGTGTACTTTTCTGCATTTGCAACAGTTACAGTTATGGGAATGTATGTTTTACACAAATCTTTGTGGTTATAGCACCTTTCTCTACCTTTTCAAGTTTACACCTTTCTCTTCCCTGTTTATGGCAGTAAGTCACGAATCCTTGGGATGACAAATTAATTCAAATGAATTATCCTTCTGTTTCTGTAGTTCATCTAGGAACCTGAAATCACCCAGTTGTGCATGAGAAAAAACGGGGTTTCTGTTGAAAAGAATAATTCCTATGTTGTGAAAACAGTAATACTTTGCAGTGTTAAAAAAAAAGAGAGAGAGAAGCTCATTTTAAGGTTTTAATATTGAATCTAAGTTTGTGGTTTTATGACATTAATGTATCCAGATCTGTTTACTGGCTTTATACATTCAGTTCACATTGGGTTTATTGGGGAAAAAAAAAAGTCTAATGGGCTTTGTAATTTTTACAAGTCTAATGGGCTTTTAAAAAAAAAAAAAAGTGCTTTTTCACTCTTAAAAGAAAAAAAGAACTTCGGTTGTGGTTGGTTGATCCTGGATTATTGTATTTTTATCTTGAGGAAGAGGAAATAGATTTAAAGAACAGAATCAGATATAGGTGTCCTTAGATTTTGGGAGTAATAACAGATAGAGAACATGGGACAGTTTTTTTTGGTGGACTGTATTGTGAAAGCTATAAAAAAAGAATTATTTTTCTTTCTTCTCTGTCTGTGCCATGTTATGCCTTTGGAAAAGCAAAATGTTTCCATTGGTTTTCTTTCCATCTTCGCAGTGCTGATAGAACTCCCAGATTTCTTCTTTTTTTTTTTTTTTTCTGGGGAAAGTCAAATATAGAAACTTCTGTTATCCATAAAACAAGAACAACTGTTCTTTCATAACCATTTATTAAAGAATCTAGACTGAATCAGTACTATTTGTTCTGCAGAAATGGAGTGTTAGATTTTAAGATCTGTAGAGGGGATCTGTAGGGATAGTGAGCTTAAGCATTTTTTGGAACTGAACTTCCACTAAAATCCCTAAACAGTGACTTCTATAGAAGTAGAAAGAAAACCTCACCAGGACATTTTAGCAGAAATGCTGTTCTCAAGATCATTTTTTTATTTCATTGGGTATGGTACCGTCCTGTCTCTTAAGAAATCATATTGGAAAATGGTTTGAAAAGATATTCCCACTAAGTGAGATTGCTATAAAATATGTATGTTTTTGAGCAGCGGATGGAATAAATTCTCCCCTTTCACTTACCGACACAAACGCGACACAATATGGGTAGTGCAGGTGCCGGGCAGGAGGGTTTTGCTCTGACCCTCCCCAAATATTTCCTTTTTATTTCTGTCTCCCTTTGCCATGAACGGGATCCTCTGCTGTCCTGGGGTGCCATAGCCCCGCTGAATTCGGCAAAGTTGTGCCATTTTATAGCACCTGAGGTTGTTCGCTTAACCCGGTGATTTCACTATCTGTAAAATGGGCATCATAACATTTACTTTACAAAGTGCATTGAGCTCCTTGCGCGGAGAAGTGCTGTATAAAGGCAAAATGTGGTTAATATTATTTTCATACAAACACAGGAGTTTCCTGTAAATGCTTGGCTTTCAGCTGGGAATACATTTATCTGGCAGCCTTTCAGTGCGCAAAGGAAAGTGCAATAGCCTGAAGACAAGAATGAAGACAACCCAACCTCTTCTGTTTGGAGGGTTTTTTTTTCTTCTTTTTAAGTGATTCTCCGTTGCTGGAAAAAATAGGTGCCAGAGCCCTGAAGAGTCTTTCATGTCACATAATTTCTGATAACCTTGCTGTTGTTCTGTGAAAGGTAGGGTTGTTTCAAGGTTTGAAAATAAAATTTTTAGATCTCAAAAGTTAGAAAATTAAAGCACATTGAACCAGAGTGCTTTAATTGATCTTGTACTCTGAGAAACTAAGCTTTTTTGCAGCAGCTTGTACGCAAGAATGTCAGCTTCAAGCACTTAAAACCGAGCCTGATGATTACTGCCATAACCAGGCTCATTAACTTCAGCAGAATTACTTGTGATAATACACACTCCTAGCCCATAGGAAGATTTTGCCACGTATAGCACTGAATTTAGCATGTAATAAGGAAATACAGTTCTGCTGGTGGAACTTCAAGGGAAAGGTTATACTTTCTTTGCTTGTAAGTATCTAATTTTGCTATTCACACCACTGGTCTTTGATCAAATTAACATTTTACTGTAAGTAGAAGAGCACTCGGTTCATGCTATTCATTATTTTGTCAGGAAACAATGAGAATAATTTAAACTGGATATATTGTGTAAGGGTTTTCTTTTTTTTTTTAATTGGCGAGCACACAGCAGCGTTACCATCATGACCTACTGGCTTCGCTGGGAACAGTCCAATATTTACATACTGTATTAAGGAGAAGGAAAGTATTGTGAGATGTTTTCTTACTAGGGAGGTAGCTCTATGCTAGAAAACCAGCAGCGGGGAAAGTAAGAGGAATTCTATGACTTGAACCATCCAGAAAAGCAGTGGTTTTAGACAATGCTGAATTTGCATGATCTCCAGCAAGGCCAGTAGTGTGACCGTCACTGGTCATTGTGGTTTTTCTGGGCTGTGCATAATAGGTTTGGAAGTAAGAAACCAAGAGTTTTAGTACTGACTGATGAAAAGCAACTTGTACCATGGCATAAAGATTTCTTAGCCAAAGTTGGGAGAGTTTCACACAAAGAGAAGGTTGCGTGAGCTTTTCAGTGGTTCCAAGTTATGCAAGATTGGTAGGTTTTAGCCATTTTCCATACTGGGCGTCTGTCTCTGGCTGCTCTCTCTTTTCTTATTTCAGGAAAAATTGTTCAACCATTTCCAAGAACAAGGTTAGAAAAAAAAATCCAGTTTTTCCCCACATGTTACGAGTTGTTCTTGCTGTTTTGGTGAGGAGCCTGCTGTGCCCATATTTAAGAGAAGGGGTTTGGCACTTGATGAGGGAGGGTTTGCCTTTTTCTCAGGCTTGTATCTTCTGTTGCTTCAAGTAGCAAAAGGAAAATAAATTTAAAAAAAAAAAAAAAAAGCCCCAAGTTTGGCCAGCCTATAAGCGTCTGAAAAAAACCAACCCACAAATTCACACAAACTCAACAGGATCTGGTTTGAATTTGTGGGCTTTGATGTCCCTGCCTGTCCCAAGCAGGCTGCAGTCTATCGCTGCGCCCGCTGGGTGAACATTAACCAGCCAGGTTTTTCTTCTCTTGGTGGCCATGTGAGGGTCAGTGCCACTTGGACGGGGAGCACCGGGAAGGGAGATGCTCCTCCAGGCTGCGGCGGGGAGACGGGCACCGCCAGCGTGAGTGCATGGGGAGCGGGAAGCGGAGGGGGATTTGGTGGTGGGGAGGGAGGGAGGGAGGGAGGAGAAGGACTGGGGCAGGGCTGCTGCCAGGAACTTTGGAGAAGAAGCAGCAAGGAAAAGAGGAAGGAGGAACTCGTTGGGGGTAAGGCTAATTGTGGAAGTTTGTGTGTATTCACTGGGTGGTACGAGATTATGAACTCGCTTTTGCCTGCCTGAAGCTAAAGGCACTGTTGAGCTCAAGAGAGATGGAGACAGTGCTTCCAGTGGTCAAAAGGAACTAGGACGGGGACAAAGTGACAAGCAGAGAGGGGTAGGAGTCAGAGAGGCAAAACCGGAGGGTTTTGGAGGGGAGCAGCACCCCAGCTGCTGTTCCAAGGTCTTGGGTGCAGGTGAACCCATACAGAGCACCCAAACGGCAACAATATGGGGGCTTGGGGAACCCACGGAGATCAAAAGGGGGTATCTGCCAGCGCGTTCGTTAACGCTTCTGAAGCTCTTGGCTCCTCTGGTGGTGGAAACCAGAGCCCAGCCCATGAGGAAGCGATTAATCCCATCTGCAGAGGAGGGTGGGATTAGTGTGCAGTGAATAAGCCGCAGAGGTCGCGCACGGAACGAGGAGGACAAAGCCAAATATTCATTCACCGAGCAATATCCATCCCGCGAGCTGAATGAAGTAGGGGTCTCGGTGGGAAACAGCAATAGCACGTTGCAGCATGGATCCACCCAGCCTCCCAAAGCCCCGCGCACGGGGGTGGCCAAACACACCTGCGGCCGCGGGGTTGGCTCTTCAAAACTTTTAAGTGCTCATTTTTGAAACTACTGTTCTTTTAAGAGGTTTTTGTGTGCGATTTATAATTTATATTGCAACAGCACCCAAAAGTGCTTTCCAGGCACTGAACGCATCTATAATTCTGGCTCTAAAAAGCTTTCATTCTGGGGAGGGGGAAAAAAAAAAAAAAAAAGAATAATTTGCCACTATTTCCCAAACAGAATTGCCCAAAGTTTCTGTTGATGTATTTTTAACAATGTGTAGTATGAAATCTTGTCTGATATTATTCACAGGATTCCAACAGGTGTTCTGAATTGGCTGGGGAGGCTCTGCAGAAAGGGCAGCTGACAGCTCACTGTATATGCAGATGTAACATCTATTAGAAATATCCTCTGTGGTTTGCTTGCATGCAAGCTGAATAGATTCTGAAAACAATGCTGCTGTGAATAGAAGCCATCAGCAGAATTGCTTAAGGCTGCAAAACCCATTACTTATACAGCGGTAGATGCAAGAGCAAGTGCCGCAGCGTGGTGACTTGTCCTGCTTTGCTGGAGTTGGTTAGCAGTTATTAGATCAATATATGTACATCTACAGCTGATAAAGTGTGGGAAAATAATGTATCTCAATCTGGATCATTAGCTCAGTTTTTAATCCTAATATTATCCAGCTGCACAAACAATGTAAACTTTCTCTTTTGGCGCCTTTTTAGTGCTGCTGCCGTTTTTTCATGCACACAATGTTGTGTCCCTTGCTCTGATTATTAGAGCCGTGTTACTATACTTTTACAATTACGTTTTAATTACAGCTGTAGAACCTATGCAAAATCATTTAATATAATGTTGTGAGCAAATAGCACAGATGATGCATTTAGTATTTGATTGCCGTTAGTTTACTGATTGATTAAACATGCAGGCAGAGCCTCTGCTTTGACTAGGAAGTCACAGACCACGCACGCACACGGGGATATAGGTTTTTTTATATTCACTATTTTAGATGACTTAGGTTTTCAAAAGAATTAGCAGAAAAAGTGGAGCACCTGGCACACAAAAATACGGCAGTTTTGGTGGCTTAAAAATGAGTTTATTATTCAATTAGGGAAAGGACCCATCAATGTAAGGGGTGAAATTTGGTCAAGAAAAGTTTTGGCCTCGATTGGTGGCAGTTCATGGATTTGGAAGAGTTGATGATGTGTTTGGGAAGTGGAGGTAGCAAATGATTTTAGCTATTTTTTGCTGAAAGTGCAATGTGATTTGCATGGAGCAGCCCAGGTGAAAAACTGGTTACTCAAGGAGGCAAACAGTCTGGTTTTATAATAATATAATGCATATTTTTTTTAAAAGAGAGAAGAAAGTCTGGCCAGGAGGAGTATATACTGTAAAAACAGCCAGGTTTTGTTCTGCTTTTCTTAACAGAAGCTTATACACAGTTATGGAAAGGACTTTGCTGCTATTTATTGCCTAAAGTTACTGATCCATCTGTCTCTACCCTAAGTCTTGTACAGACAGTATTTCCTCATAGTTCTGTCTTTCTCTTTTCCGTTGTTATTGAATATTTGTATGGGAATTTTGTCTGGTAGCCAAGTCACTGGCTTATCGGATACTGCGTAAATCCTCAGCAGTCGGTAACTGAGCTGTGCAAAATTGTCAGTTTAGGGTTAAATATTGTTGAATAAATAGACCCACTGAAAGTACAGAATCTAACAATTCATGTTTTGGGAAATGATTACTGAAGAAAGACAGCCCACAACATTGTATGTGTGTTAGAGAGAATGGTCAGAATATCTTTTAATTCAGCATTTACCCGTGAGAATTATTCCCATGAGGAACCTTGCAATAAAATCTGCTTGGTCTATGAGAATAGAAAGAAATTGAATAAAAAGACTCCATTTCCACTTGTATTTATTCAGTCTGGGAAATTCAGTGGGCCGCAGCATTAGTATCAGCAGGGGATTCCTTGCTCCTAGCGTTAAATTACTGTCATAATCGCTCAATTATTTCTTCCTTGTACTGTTTAAAATAAAAATCCATCACATTCTATGTTTTTTTCTAACATTTATTAGGTTGAGTGTTTAGGAAAATCAATTATATTCAGTCAGGCATGAATTGATGAATGTTCTTGTAATAATTGTCAGTTGTTAAACTGAACGTACTTTCTTTTTTCACCCCTTTTCATTTCCTTCAGAGGGCAGAGGTGGCTCAGAGAGAGGCAGAGACCTTAAGGGAGCAGCTCTCGTCAGCCAACAAATCTCTCCAACTTGCTACGCAGATCCAGAAGGCACCTGATGTGGTGAGAGAAAATATTTACTGACTCTTACAGGTTTCTGACATTCCTGCAGCACAGCTCTTTCAATTTATGCTCGCAGCTATAAAAATATCTGTTTGGAGTAATATTTTAACTGAAATGGAATGGTGTTCCTTTGGGATTGCAGTTTGGTTAAACTTCTAAGGGGGCTGGTGCCTGCAGGAGACCACGGGAAGGACAGACGTCACTCTGCTCTGTGGTGACTGGTACTGATGATCCATAGATCTCCACGGCTGCCGGACCAGGCAGACAGCAGTATCACTCAGAAATTATTTCAGGTTGGTAGGAGCGCCAGCAGAGGAAAAATAAAGGCAGGAATGTGGTATAGAAAAGATTTCCGTGGTGGGGCATCAGCACGTGCCTGGCTGGAGGGCACAGTGGAGTCATGGAGCTTCAGACCCAGGGCACCAGCTTTGCCCAGAGCTGGTCGCATCCACGGGACCTGCTGCCTGCCCATTGCTGGGTCTTGTTATTCTTAGCGTATGGGCTGCCAGGAGAACTAGAGATAAATTCAGTATCATTCCAGGTTTCACTGAATATATCTAAACTGAGAATTACACCTAGAAATCCAATAAGAGAGGCTTAGAAAATTGAGAAGCTATCCTGCCCTCCTAGGGGTTTGGCTGGTTGTTGCCTTCTCTGTGTGTTCCTAAATCAAGCAAACGCCGCTGTCTGGGGAGGTTGGTAGCGCTGGCTCTGCTGTCAGACCGTGCAGGCACAGAGAGCTATTGCAGGACTCCAGCTGGTCCCCGGTTAACAGGTATCGCAGATGAGCAGGCAGATTATTTTGATTTTTGTTTGCCAAAGGAGAAATAGGAGTATTTAAATGTAAATATGCAATTAAGTGAAATTTAGTCTACTTCTAAGCAGCAGATTTAACAGACAAAAGAAATCATGCTCCTTATATTGCTTTTTTTCTTGCGAGCCATATACAGGCTTGACACTGATATCGGAGAAACACATGGTTGCCTTTAAAATATATTTGCAGAGAATGAGTAACAAACCATAAGTCCTCAAGATCTGTTTGGTCGTCTATTAATACTACCCAGTATTTTCTCAGAGAAATCAAAAGATAGACACACAGGCTGCAAAACAAAAAATAAAAAGCTTGAATATCACTTGTAACTCTGAATTACCTGCCTCTTCCTATCTCGTGTCCTAGTCTTATCATTATTTTAACATTAGGTCTTTCTTGTATTTAATAGTACTTCTGCACTTCATTTATATTTAATATGACAACTACTGCAGGATGAAAATGATCATTATCTATCTTATTTCAGACTCTACGATCTAGTCTCAATAGGCACAAGCAGCAGATGATTATACAACTTGTGATGTTTCATGCAAGCAAATTAGAGGTTTTTTCAAGTTAAAAGTATAATTCAGTGTAATAGGAGAGTGTTGTTAACTGCTGTTCGTACATGCAGCATTCTGTGAGATACAATGCTGTGTAGTCACTGAAAATCCAGCTAAGTGTTTAGAAGATAGGGAAAAGGTATTTTGTTGTGCCTGTATTTCCCAGAGAAGAGGGTATGGAGTATATTTCAATCTGCTGCAATGTCATCTTGAATTGTAAGGAAAGTGCTCGGGTGACAGCATCGGTGGGTTGGATTTTCAGCTCTCTCGCTGTAGGATCTTCAGTATAGTGCTTATGATCATTGTGTCTCTCTTAGTAAATTGATTCTTTCCTACTTCACTGGTGTTTTCTGAGGAACATCCATTAACATTTTTAAGATGCGTTTTAGGCTTTTAAATGGAATGTGTGTTCATCACTGGGTTGCCCCACGCTCCCCAGATCTGCACAAGGATTTCCTTACGTTCTTCATGGAAGAGAGGTTCAGAGCTCTCCAATCCATTATAGCTGTCGATCTCTTAACACAAAAGGAGACAAAAGAGATGGTACAATTAGCCTGTATTATCTTTTCTGAATAGATTCTACCACCTTCTTCTCTGCCCGTTCTTATTTCTTGCCCTAATGGAAAGTCAATCTAGTGAGGAAGTTTTCGGGCTTGAGGACAGATTTCACAGCCATGGGAAATGGGAAGAGGAAAGATCCTGGTTTAGGAAAGGGAGTTTTTGAGAGTGGAGACCACAGGGAGAATGGCCTTGTCTTAACAGCTGTCACATCTCTCTTTGCCCCCATGGAGGAGAGGCTTTAGTTGCTCGCAGTGATGTGAACAGTGAACAATTTTCATGCAAGGAGCAAGCTCATTGGAAGTAGCACTTTGGGGCAATTTTTGACAATTTTGCCTGGAACATGGCGTGCATGTGAAGAGCCAAAGGCACATGACTCTGCCATTCCTGATTAAGAAATTCTGCTCCATTACTTCAGAATATTTTATCTGATTAGTATTTTGTAAGCACAGATTTTCATAGTTGTCAAAGCATTTGGACTATTAATAATAGATAGATCTAAATAGAATCCCTCGACTTTCACAGCTGCATCTTTCCAGTACGCTTACAAAACAGGGACATTTATTCTCTCCATTATCCTTATTTTACCAAAGAGCTGACCTGGGGAGCAGAAAGGTTCATCTTCCAGATTCACGCAGTCACAGGATTTAGAGATTGTTTTTGTCTCTGATGCCACCCGATGCCATGCTTGGTCCTTCCCTAGCTGCCCTGAATTCAAGCTTCTTGCCTTTTTTTATTTATGTGGTCTAATACTGTTTTCTCATTAGGAACAGGCCATCGAGGTGCTAACACGGTCCAGCTTGGAAGTAGAACTGGCTGCGAAGGAGCGGGAAATCGCCCAGCTGGTAGAAGATGTCCAGAGACTCCAGGGCAGCCTCACCAAGCTGCGGGAGAACTCCAGCAGCCAGATCTCCCAGCTGGAGCAGCAGCTGACTGCCAAAAACAGCACACTCAAAGTAAGACTTGGTTCTGTGCTCAGTGGCTTTCGAAGGCTCTAACTGACGTGCCAATATTGGGTTTTACTGATGTTTTCTGTGGTTCTGAAAGGCATCGGAAAAGCCATTGACCTCTTCAGGATGCTGTCCAGTTCCAGTTTCTGTGATGTTGTATTCTAAGTGATCACAGTTTTGCTGAAATTTTATTTACCTAGTTCCCATTGTTGTGAAATTTGTTTTTGTGGAACATGGCTACTGTTAGAATTAAACCCAACATATATTTACCGTGGATATGCAGAGAAATAGCTGAACTGAAAAGGCACAGAAAATCCTTCGTAGGTTTTAAAGCTTTTCATTCCCATCACAGTGATTGGTATTTGCCAGGAGCATTTATTGTGCTATGATCTATCTTTGAATTTACCTGCTACTCCCTCTGGTTCTTTCCACTGGAAAAGGGAAATGTATCTTTAGAGCATGAAACCAAGTAAAATCAAGACACAAAGAGAAGACTTTTTAGCTTTAATAAGCTTCTTTTTTAATTTTCAACTCTGTATTTGCTGCACTTAAATTCTCATTTATAATTAGGGGTCCAGTCCAATGCTCATTTACAGACCAGTAGCACTGCACTAAAACCAGAAGAAACCTTTACCAATTTTGCGTGACCCTTTTCCCTTTACCTTTTCAGCAGCTTTCCTTTCTTTGTGCACTGCCCCACACGGTTTTGATCTATCAGTAAGCATGAGAAATGTTTCCTGACGTGTTATGAATCAGTTTCCTGTACCTCCTGTCTCTTTCATTGTTCTACCATCTATGAGCTTCAGAGTGTAAACAAGATAAATTTATCTATTCCATTAAAGACTTCATAGTTTTGCAGGTTTTATAGTCTGAGAGTTTTCTGAAAGCAGGAGGCTGATGGTACCCACTTAGCTCTGATTGTGGGAAGCTTTCCTCTATCAGGATGATTTAATGTTCAATTGAAACTCTTAGAAATTGTTCTAATTCTGGCATTTTTTAGAGGGTACTGGTTTTGCTCTAGTGTAGCATAATTTATGTGGATATGTGTCTGTTAGGGATGAAAGCTGAAGTGTTGCATTCAGAATGCTTTCTGTATGTTTTAAGACAGCCTGGTGGAATTTTTATGAAAATTCAGTAGAGCAAAGGAAACCTATTAGGTTCCTGTATTTATGGTGTCGGCCTCTGCCCATCTGTCACTGTGTGGGCACCTCTCATAATGAGGGAGGACGGTTTGGAGGGACACATTTTGCTGGCTACATACGTGTTATGAGGGTTTTTTTTAATTTTTTCATAAAGCCCAATAGAAAATATCTTGAGTCCTTGCACTTGACAGATTTTCTCAGAATAAAGCATGTTCCTGGTGAGGTCAGTATTAGTTAGCCATTAACTTCAAAGGGAATAGGATCAGAGAAATGACAGAGCAAGTCTTTGATTTTCATTTCAGTAATCTCCTTCCATTTTCTCATAGGCTTGCCCTGCTAATGCTCTGTATTTAGGTTCCTGTTGATAGTGTCTGATGCAGTGACTCTATTGATAAAGTTTTAGTCATTTCAACCCTCTTTAACCTTATTTGTTGCACTATAAAAATATTTCAGAATACATACTTTTACCCCAAAGTGCTGAGAAGACTTGTGTCTGAGATATGTTGCATAAAGAACCAAATCTCAGTGGTGATGTGTTGATCTCATGTTTGATTATAGAGGAACTGCTTCTAAAATAACTGTGATTGTAATGGTTGCCTCCACAAAAATGAATCACAGTTTCACAAATTAAAGCAATGTTCTCAGACCGTATCTTGGGGGAATTCTTTAATACTCTATGACTTAATGAAACAATACAGAAATACTTTCAAAATTATTGCTTCTTTATCTTCATCTGATCTAATAATCAGAACATGTCCTCTAGTAACAAGACTTTTCTAATTGTAATTATATTAACCCTTTGTTACTGGGAGTTAAAGCTTCCCAGCTACCCAGTTAAAATACAACAGTGCTAGTTGGTGGAGAGATATGTCAAATAACCTGGGTTAATTAGTATGGACTCTTAGTTTCTCACTCCAAACTAAACTATGTCATTAATCGAATGGGTTTTTTAAATTTTTTTAAGCCCGTGAATACAGCCCATGCTGTTTACCTAAAAGACTTTAGTTAATATTACAGTGATGGTGGGGTTTTTTTCAATAACGTAAGAAGGGAACCTTTCTGTGCGTGCTCTAACATGGGCTCATTCATGCAACAAATTCAACATGGAATATCTGCAAATGGAGTGTGCAGAAATGTCACCTGTCCATTCCTTCTGTCCTCTGTCTCCCTGCGTTTTTGTGTGTTGGAGGATGTTAGATTATATTTTGTCTGAATTAACCAGGTTGATATTTAGTGCAAGATATTAGTTCCCCCAGATTGTCTCACAGCTTGAACCTTCGTTATACGATGTTCTCTGCGTTTTACAGAGTTCTTTGAGACTATTACCATACTAATACATTTTAAAACAGTCATTGACTGGGAAGATGCCAAGTGCCTAAATGGTCTGCTTATATACAAGCATTGCATTCTCAGTGTTAGTTTACATTGTTTAGTAAAGTATACATTTAGGTGCAGATTTTCCATGGCAACAATCTCTGTATTAGGTACTTGGAATGATGGATGGATGTGTTTTTTTATACAATCCAAAGTAAAATATTGCTGGTTGCCATACTGCTCTAACAAGTACCTGAGCATCCAAACCAGCTTCACTCTGTCAACATCTTTATTTATTTTTTTTAAACTGTGCTTTGTACCTAAAATTTCCAGAAATACTTTCAGGGTATAACATATACCTATACCGAATTAAATTTAATATATATTTCTTTAAAATGAGAATCGTTATTTCTCCAGTATTTTATATCTTTTTCTACAAAAGGCTTTTTTCTTACTATATCCTAGTGTAACTAACTAAAATATTAATCCAGGATATAGTTTGTTTTAAATTGATTCCAGTACTTTTTATACTGAGGACTAGTGTAAATAGCCAGTTATCCCTACTGTAACACCTAATCTGCTGGAGACCCAGAAACATTGGGAGCCACAGAGTTGAGGCAGAGGTGGGTTGTGGTCTATCTCCGTTTGAAGCAGCAACGCAGCGAGAGGCAGCCACAGAGTGCCACGGCCCAGGGGAGCAGGGAGATGCCGGGTGGCTCCACGGGGTCCTCCCATCACCTGCATCAAGTTCTAGAGCTGTCAGTCTCTAGAGTCTCCTTGCTGGTACCGAGGGCTCTCTGGCTCACTGGTTTCACGTTAAGATTAATCTCCAGTCTTACCCAGCCTGGTTTGGTGCATTAAAAACCCTGGCTGGATTCCTCATTGCAGTAACTGCATTTTGCTCAGTGTTGAGCTGCAGCTTGAAAAGCTGCTTGAGTTCTTGGCATGTTGTATCTGGCCCTCTTTAAACCTTGGAGAGCTGAAGTGACACCTTGGGCCCTGGGATGCTGTAATTCATTGGCATAATGAGCTTTCAACACATGGTGGAGTTCATCTAAACTTCCAACGTCTTTAATATTTGTAGGATTTTCCCTACTTGCATCAACTAGGATTTTCCTTTGTAGATCAGTGTAGGGCTTCTTAGCAGGGCCAAGACACCTCTAGCACTGTGTCTGCTATATAAAGCAAAGTCAACAGTCCCTACAGTTCCAGTTAGTAACTGGAATTTGGTATGGCAGGACGTGTCAGAAGAAATGACTAAAACTTGCTCTGTATTTTTCCAGCTGAAAAGAAAAGAAAATGGTATAGCTCAAATAGCCTTTTTTTTCTCTTTTTACCCCAATCCAAACAACTGCACAAGTTCCTGATGGCTAAGGATGCTCGGACACAAGACCTTTTAAGAGGCTACTCATTTCATCAGTGTCCCATGGGGTGCAAATTCTTTACAACAGTTTCTACTTCCCTACAACAGCTGGCAGTGGTGATCCATTAGGAGTTGCTTGTTGAGCAGCTGCCGGAGCAGGGTCCATGTGCTACTGCTGAGAGATGCCTCTTGTCAACAGTGACTAAGGGTTGTGGATTATGGTATCAAAAAGCAGGAAGGGGAATTTAAGAGGGCTGTGTATTGTTAACGGGGATGTCCACAAGACGTGGTGGTGGCAAGGCAGAAAGGTAGGCAATGGATAAGCTGGAGAGTGCATGGCAGGGAATCCTTTAAAGATGACAGAATAGTGGGAAGTCCAGCAAAGCACCATCATGCTCCTGTTGTCATCTGAAGAAACCTCATTTAAATTATGGTTCAGATGATGGACTCGCTAATCTTGGGGGTGCTGTATTTTTACAGTGTTCATGTCTGCTGCTCGTAGCCATGGGGTAGCTTTGAGATGGGCCGTACCTACATAGTGGCCGACCTGGGAAGAGAGCATGGTTAAGAGGTTCCCACTTCTAACTGTTCTTCTATCCCAGCCTGATGTTAACACACCTGTAACTGTGCTGGTGCAGAGCTTTATGGGGCTGCATTTTAAACAAGTTTGCTAAAATTATCCCTTCCCCACCTTCCTACTGCGTTCAGCAGCCCAGGAGTCCAGGATCTTCTTCAATTCACTTCTCCACTGAAGGACATAAAGCCCTATTTTTCTTTTTCATGTCGTATATTCCTTTCCTTTTCAAAGTGGATTCTCTGTCTTTGAGGGCGGTACGTCCTTGTGTTATTTCTGTTTCCTGTGACCTTTGGGATTCTGTGCCAGTTTTAACACCAAAAAATTAAGTGAAGCAGAGTGAGCCTGAACTTATCTATGGAAGTTGTAAGCCAGTAAGTTCTGTTCTTTCTTTGCTTAGGTCAGGTGTACTCTTTGCCTGTACTAAGCAAAGAAATGATTAGTGGCAAATTAATGTGGCTTCTGCAAGCAACGTAACGGCATCAATTATGTATCACTATGTTTTAGGCCTCCTGAAGCATTTACCCTGTAGTGCTGAGCACTGTTGTTGGGAACAGGGGCTCTTGGGTAAGGTCCAAAAAGTGTGGCATTGCCTTATGGATTGTGTTAGGAGGTTTGTTTCAACGTTTGTGGCACCTTCACGCCGAAGGGAAACCATTGAGGCTGCCCCGGGTCAGGCAGACCTGAGCAGAAAGACCTGCCGAGTCGGTCTCAATGCTTCATCTCCGGTGCGTAATCCTATTAGTTATTGCAATAAGTAATGCTTGTAAAACGACTTGGTACAGCTGTTTTCTTTGGGCATGAGGCGTCGTCGAAGTCTTACAAGCCTAAGGCGTTCCAGTCTACAACACCTTCTTCAGTCTGGTGTTTTTTTTCACCTAGATCAGGCTATCAAGAACTGTCCTATTAAGAATACAGCACGTGCCAAAGCATCCTGCTTGTTGTTTACTCAATTTAGCCGTTCGCTAAAAAAAATTGCAGCCGCCCCATTTTTAATAGCGTCTTCCCCGCTGTCGTCACCGAACACGCGACAGCGACATTGCCAACAGCCAAATCGGGCCCGACTGAACTCCGGGATGCTTGGCACTCTGTAAACAAAGGAAGGGGGGAGGTATAATTGTGTTTACATTGAATTTGGTTATAGTTTGTTTCCTAATATATGTAAATTACGTATGAGTCATTAACCCTCACTTGTGCGCTGCTGTATATATGGAATAATTTAAAGATTATTTTCAAAGCCTACAGAAAAAAAAAACAACAACACCCAAACCCTAAGTAATTAAATCCATGTTCTTTCTTTTAAAGCAACTGGAAGAAAAACTGAAAGGACAGGCTGATTATGAAGAGGTTAAGAAAGAATTAAAGTAAGTGTTAACTGCTTACATAATTTTTTCACAAACTCTAGTTTAACAATTGTTAAATGAAGCCACAAATCTGTGTTCTTGGAACAATACAGAATTCAGTCAAAACCACAAAGACGGAGAAATCGAGAATATTGGCAGAAATTGCATCCAGAACCAGTGCAACTGCTGTATCTGAGAGTCCTCCTTTTTGTTGCAGCAGAGTATCACAATGGCAAATAATACAAGTGTCCATTAAGAAAAGGTGTTAAAACTACCATCCCCCAAAGTTAAAATTTTGAGAATCTGTGGTATTTTAGGTTGACCACTCTCTAAAAATCCCCAGCCAAAAGCTGAATGAAATGTGGACCAAGAAATTTAATGGGGAGCCTTTGGCCATAATACCTTTTCTCTGCTTTTGCCAGCCCACCTTCAGCACTTACCATTTTAATGCTGTGCTTGTTTCATTGTATATTTTTGCTAATATATTGTGGTTTTAAACTGAAGCCACAAACAGCCTCTTTCTATTTCAAGGGGTTTTTTTTAAGAGACTTAAGAAAGCCTTATTTTAAACTATAACAAGATAAGCTGTCAGGTTTGGAGGAGAAGTTTTTCTGACTAGAAATATGTTTAGTGTCATGATTTAAATAACTGCAAGAAACTCCATCTCTTCTTTCATCATTCTGGCATTTTTGTGTGTATTTTGAGAAGACTGAAAAAATGTTACCTTGTTTAATGAGCCATTTCAGCTGAGGCTGGGAGTCATGTGCTTTTGTTTACACATCCCTGGAGAACACGGAAAGCAGGTTTGGTTTTGGGAGCCCAGGGACTGCCCAGCCCCTGGTGCTGTTACATTCAAACCGTGGTTCTGGTTCGCTGGTTCCCTGATGTGGATAATTTAAATCCAGTGAAATAAGTTGTCCATTTCTTTGGTCATTCTACCTGGATATTAACTGGTCTCAAAACAACTTCATTGTTTTAGTGATACAGGTAGATGTGTCCACGTTCTCTTCTGAGTTACGGAAACACAGCTTCAGATTTCAGCTGGGTTATGCCCCCATATGCAAAGTATGAATGAGAATTAAGCCACAACCTTCCAATTTGCTACATGAGTTACTAAAATGTGAATATACCAAAACAGCAAATGAGTTTTAAATCCTACCTAGTTTAATACCTTTCCTTTAGGTATGAAACTCATTTAGATCCCTGTGTTCCTGTGCCTTTTTTTTTCCCTTTTTACAGCACTGAGGTAGATGAGGGCAGGGACGGGAAGGCAAATAAGAGGTCCAGAGGAATCACAACACAGGAATGTTCATATGATGCTGCTGCCTGTTCCGGTTATTACAGGAGGAAGCTGTAGTGAAATAGATGGGAGAGGCTCCTGGAAGTGACCCTTGTTGGGTGCCAGTCAATTAAATCTGTCTCCTGGCTGTTAGAGCTTTTATATCCCCTGATTTGTGGGTAACGTTTTTTATCTGGGCAGGTGACTTTGGAGGGACTTTGGGTGGCCTGAGATTCATCCACCATCCTGCTGGACAGGACCAGTGGGCAATGTTGCATTGTCACTGCAGCTCCTTCCTGCCACCCTCTCTGCTCCCATCTGGTCCCAAAGATGTGCCAGAATCTAAATGTACATCACCTGAGAGCGACAGTCTGATCTGAAATGAAACTATGAAAAGTCTGTCGCTGTAGGTCTGGTATCCCTTAGACTGAATCCTACTATTCCTGCCTTTGTGCCCTGAAACGTTGACAGAAATGAGCTGCTCGTGGCACACATACTCACCAAGAAAAAAAGGTATCTTGTCAGTAAGGAAGAAAGACAATAAACTTCTCCGTTGTTTTGGCACTGGCATGTTTTCCGGAACCCTCCCAAGAATGTTAGAGGCATTCCAGGCTGAGGGATCTCGATACCAGCCAACTTCTAACCTTGGAGAAGCTTAACTGGGTCCATGTTAAGATCCGAGATGGGAGAATTCCTTGCTGTCTGCGTTGGCTTTTGTGCCTATTTTTGAGATCTGAGGGCTCTGTGTGTCCTTTCAGCTCCCTCTCGAGTATTACGACAGTGCTACCCCTCCTGCCTTTGCAGTCGGGATCATAGGAACAGAAAGTTGAGCTGTCCCAGTGCACACTTCGCTTCAGAGTAAGATCTTTGAAGTCCTCTTAGATGTGCAGATTCAAGTCACAAGATCATTCCTTTAAAAAGCAGACAACTTGATCTTGAGCAGCAGATTGAGTCGAGGTCTCATGGGCAAAGATATTCCTGGAATCCAAAGGGGAAACGTTTTCCTTCCTCGTATTCGTGAGGAAAATGTCTCTTTTGTGACACATTTGGAGAGTCATTTTTTGACATGTTTAACTTTTACATTTTTCGCTTCTCGGCCTTTTGGCTGAGATCAAGTGTAGTAAAACTACAAAAACTACAAACCCACTGTAGTGGATATTCCTCCAAGGGCAATTCAAGATACCATCAACCTGGGTTTCAGTACATTTTGGGTTCGGAGTGTATAGGAAGTTACCTGTGAAATTGCAAGAAGGCTGTTTCAGGTAGCAAAGAATCCACTAGAAGTAGGCAGAGGTCAGTAAGTTTCCAAGCAGGATTTGATTATGTGTGCCTGCTCTGAGCTCCCGGAAAAATGCAGGTTCAGGATCCTTTTGGAAGGTCCCAGCTGGCAGCGGCTGCTGGGACCCACAAGGCATGGGTAGAGGAGCCTGTGGGAGTGGAGGGCACGGCAGCACCAGGGCTTTAACACCAGACCTCTGGTGCCAAGAACCCACGTTATCCCCACATGGAGTGTACCCTCAGGCTTACTTTGCCCTGGCGATGGGTTTGAGTCGGGTTCTGTAGTGGTCAGAGCTCCTCAGGGCCGCTCCTGCGAGAGCGGGCGGCTTCTTTTGGTCTAGTCCCGTCCAGAAGGAAGGCGGTTGGTGTCCTCCAGGACTGCTCTGCATGGCAAAGCCCAGTGTGGTAAGTGGGGGTTACTGGGAGACCTGTGTCATGAGGGTGCTGCTGCTGATGGGAAATGGGAGAAGTGCCTGTGACTTGCCATGGGAAGTTTGCTGCGTGGTCATTTGCTGTTACAAATTATTTTTTTTAAAATTCAGATAAGTCTCCTTAATTTGACCATCATGAGGCCATACATGGCTACTTGTTGTCCTCCCAAAGGCCGTCCTCTGCAGAATCCATGGGAGGATGGAGACAGTTCCCAACAGTGACTGGGGGTTCCCCAGATGAGTCTCTCTGTATTTATCCTCCCCCCCAGCACCTTGGAGTCCTGGTGAACAGAGCTGTGCCTCTGAAGAGGTGTGCCAAGAAACACCTGAGTACTCATGTCTGTGATGTCCATATAATGCCAGGATCTTGAGAACTGGAGCCATTACTGCACAACCTTCTCCTTGATGGGCACGACTCCATTAATAGCAGCAACGAGGCACTTTTGTGTGGGGGTCAAGCAGAGTCTTAACAGCATTACTTTCTAGAAGTGCTTGTGATTGGATGATGGCTGTGATCTACAGCAATTTCTGCTGGCAAGAGGTGTCATCCGATGATGCTCTATGATGAAACTGGTGGCCAGAATTTTTTTATTTTATTAAGTATTATATTTGTAGGAGTGCCTGTCAGAAGTAACACTGTATGCAACGAATATGCAGTGAAAACGCGTGAGGTTTCCATCTCAGAACTGCTTCTTCTTTTCCTTGGGTTTGCTATGACTTTGTGTGATCTTGAATGAGTTACTGAGGCTGCTGATTTCCAGAGTTGCTACTTAATGGACACTTAATTCTGGATTAATGCACGGACAGATTTATAGAGGAGCCGGACGCCACGTGATCCCAGCAGTTAATGAGAGCTGCGTGCCTGCCTGACTCCTAGGGGCATCCAGAACTAGTCCCTACATGTTAATACTGGCCTTCTGCATTTTTTGTCTGTGTTTCCATATTTAATATATATGGTTAAACATATTCTACTTGCCTCACAAAGTTCCTGGTGCTATATACATGAAAAATGCTGTATGAACACTATCTGTATCTGTTTATGTATTTTTCTTTAACAAATGAATGTCATTTTTGTGCACTGAGAGCCGAAATCATTTATTGCTTCAGTCTGAGGAACTTAACGTCCTGCCTGCAGCAGGACCATTTAAAAAAATTTATAAGTCAAAGTACAGTAATAAGTTTGTATTCCTGTAAGGTTCGCGTTTGCCAGACAATACAGCTCTCACTGAAAGACTTTGAAGGGAGATGTCCTTTGATCGCTCAGTATTTATATAAAATATTGACAATGAGACTATCAGGTTCTTCTCTTAATGTACTTATAAATATTTGGATCTTTCATATTTCTTAAGAAATATTGTGCCATTGTGTCTTCCCTTTGCCACAGAACTAGGAGATTATTAAAATGAAAAACTGCCTTTTAGCCTGTAGTGTCTTGGTCGGGAAGATTATTTGTGCATATTTTCCTTGATATGTGAGCTGGTGTATATTATATAAAGTACTGCAACTGTGGTGGCGATCCCCCTGTTTTGTTGCTTTGCTACAACCTTTATTCCCTTCAAGCTTCACAGATAAATCTATATCCCTTCTGACAGCTTAAAATGTTATATCCTTATTAACCTTTAAATTTACGCTTTAAACTGGCCTGGTGGGATTGCATATGCAATGATTTAGATGATGCTCAAGAAAATTTTCTTATCCAATAACTAGTTTGAATAGTTATTCTATATTCATTATGAGGCTGTGTTACTGCAAGGACAGTTGTTATCACTTGTGGTGTTGCTGCAGAGTAGGAGATGATAATGTTAATGCTCGTTAGTGTGGTTGTTATGAAAAGAAGAAATAGAAAATAATTTTTTTTTCTGCCTTCCACAGTATATTGAAATCCATGGAGTTTGCACCATCTGAAAGCTCTGGTGCGCAGGTACTGAGCCTACTTTTGTTTTCTTAATTACTTCAGCTGTTGATTAAATTAATGAAAATTCTGTCTTGCAATTTGTTGGCGTTGCCGCAGAGAATTTCCTGTTATGTTGCGACATACGGGTTGATCATTGTTTTCCTGATGTTTTTTTTATATAAAAAGCTGAACTGAACATTTTTTGGCCTATTAATTTCTTTTAAGTGGTCAAGGACAAAGACTGACGTTTCAGCTGTGCTGGAGTGGATAACCATAGTGTTGTGAAGCTGAGACTTTTAAATCGAGTCAGTGTACAGCTACACTGAGGTCTGCATGTTTCTTGCATTGACAGTAAGCTGAGCAAGGATTTTAGCATTTTTAAGTCTTTGTTAGCCTTGAAAATAACGTTCACAAAAGAAAAGAAACCTTTTTGCACCGAGAAAGCAGGAGAAAGCTCTGCTATTCCAGCAAATTAATCTTACTTAAGTTTAAAGGTTATGAATTAAATTCCTGCTTCTGAAATCGGAACTAAATATCAATATACTGGGATTAATTTTAAATGTGTTTTTTAACGATCAAGGGTTAGATACTTTGTGGAAGGTAAATGTCAGGTTTCTGTGTCTGATTTTATTTTTGAACAAACTGTTTATGCTGAAATGCAGTATTTCAATGAAATGCTTAACTTGGATCAATTGACCTAAAAGAAAGAATATGATCTGAACTACTATTTTAATCAGATTTAAAGAAGTCTACAGCTTTTAAATTGAAAGTGTGCCAGCACCATTTTAAAATAGGTAGGATTAAGAAAATGTTCCATTACACATTTTGAAATAATGCAGAATTGATGAATGATTTACAATGAAAATTAAACAGTGAATCTCTTCTATGGCTCACGTAGGAACACTGAGCGATTCCTGCAAATATATGCATGGTGAATTCCCTAGCTGCCTTCATAGCAGAGACGAGCACTTGTTTTCTTCTCCTGAAATCCTTTTTAGTGCCTGAGTGAGACTCTTAATGCTTTAACCTCCCACTTTGATTTTCTTTAGGATGCCTCGAAACCGCTGGAGGTGCTGCTGCTGGAGAAGAACCGTTCCTTGCAGTCTGAGAACGCCACGCTGCGTATCACAAATAGTGACCTGAGTGGTAGGTTGACATGATTTTTGGCTATTTTGGTTTGTTTGCTGCCTTGTTAAAGGGAGGGAGGGCTGAGTGAGAGACGAATGGCTGAGCTAATGCATGGCGGAAAGATTAACAGGCGACAGGAACACTGAATAATGTTTGATTTCTGCAGTTTTATAGGCTGGATAATAAAAGGAAACTTGGAGACCTCAGAGAGTCTTTAAAGGTTAGGGAAGAGAGGCATTACAAGACGTACCAAGTGGTAGCGTTTGAGGCTGTCTTCTGTTTTGGGAACAAATTCATCCATGGCACCAGAAGTCTCTTCCCCCACACAATGTTATGCAAAATGTTTGCATGTAGAACACAATAATCTTCCTGTCTGATACGCTTAGATATACTACCAGCAGGTCAGCTTGGAAAAACAAAATACTTTCTTTTTAGCAAAGTGTGTTTGCCATTTGGCTTTCCTAATGTGGGCTTTTTACATCTTCTGTGCACATTTTTTAAATGGCAAGTCATGGAATTTCCAGATCCTTGAGTGCTTATGGTTTTTGCAGCTGCAAGAAAGTTAAAAGTTGCCACTGGCCCTGGGATTACTGAATTCTGAAGTGTTTTATGACTTTAACTGAGTGATCTTGGGTGCATCCACCTTATGGTGATTCCTTTACTCAAATTGGTTTGTTCCAAAATGTAAATGTTTGCTGCATTTGGGTTCAGTCAGGTCCACTGAGTTATGTCTTGAATGAGAGACAACAAAGAGACTTGCTGTCTGTAACTGCATTTATTTTAAATGTGTTAACTGCACTTCATGTAATTGTTCTAGTTTTAATGTTTGTAAGGGGGATTCTCCAGGCTGCAACATACAAGAAAGGTGCAAACATGAAATGCATGTTGTTTGTTTTGGGGGCCTTGTTTGGCTTATTAAAATTTCAATTATGGAAATAAAAAAAAAAAGAAAACAAAAAAAAAAAAAAACCAAAACAAAAAATCCCACCGCCACTTCATTGGCCCTTGTAAATCTGCACTTTTTCCCTTTGCGGGGCAAACTTTGCATTTTTTTATCTTGGTTTTTCCCTCTTTGATCCCCCATAATGCATTATGTTTGACCTTCCTTGTAGGGTCAGCCAGGAGAAAAGGGAAAGACCAGCCTGAGAGTCAGCGTCCTGCAACCTTGCCGGCCTCCCCTCCTTCTCAGTTGCTCCGCAACGCGGGGGAGCAGGCTTCCAATACTAATGGTACACACCAGTTCTCACCAACGGGTTTAAGTCAAGACTTTTTCAGCTCATCCCTGGCGAGCCCCAGCTTACCCCTGGCCTCCACAGGAAAATTTGCACTAAACTCTCTCCTCCAGCGACAGCTAATGCAGTCCTTCTACTCCAAGGCAATGCAGGAAGCAGGAAGCACAAGCATGATTTTTTCAACAGGTCCATACAGCACAAACTCCATATCTTCCCAAAGTCCGTTACAACAAAGTCCGGACGTAAATGGCATGGCCCCGTCTCCCAGCCAGTCAGAAAGTGCTGGGAGCATCTCTGAAGGCGAGGAGATAGACACGGCCGAAATTGCACGTCAGGTGAAAGAGCAGTTGATCAAGCACAATATCGGACAGCGGATATTTGGACATTATGTGTTGGGACTGTCGCAAGGCTCTGTGAGCGAGATACTAGCCCGGCCAAAGCCATGGAATAAACTGACTGTGAGAGGCAAGGAGCCATTTCATAAGATGAAGCAGTTCCTCTCGGACGAGCAGAACATCTTGGCTCTTCGCAGCATCCAGGGTAGACAAAGAGGTAAGCGCTCGCCCGCCAAGGGTCTTGCCCTGTTTTTTTTCTCTTAGTTACGAATGTTAAAAATGGGAAGCTTTCCCCATACGGGGCTGTTTGTGCGTTGCTGCTGGTTTCACCTCAATCAGATGTCAGGTGCAGAAAGTACAGCTTTCTGACCCTGCTTTTCAGCGCTCAAGCAGGTTAGTATCTTTGCTTAGGCTTTTTTTAGCTGCTGACTTGAGTCTGTCAGCAGGAGCGAGCAGCAGGGACGCTTCCACCCCTCACTTCCCAGTAGCTCCGTGTCAGAGCTAAATACAGGCTGAAAAGGGCCAGTAGCTACTAAGGGTGTCAGCCCGCAGAAACGCTTGAAAAGTTTTATTTGGGGCTGTTTATTGAGACCAGACTTTTGCTGTGTCTTGTGTGACTTTTTTTTCCAAAGTGTATTGATGAAATATACCATAGGTGGTGCATGAGATGAGAAATTAAAAAAACAATCCTAATTTAAAGCAGCTTTGCATATTTAAGGCAGTGATTTTAAGAAGTAACATGCGTTTCATTGTGATTCATCTTAAGCGAAGAATGAGATTTACATTTAGAGAAACTGAAGAGTAAGTTGTTTACAGTCGAGAAATATTGGAAAGGACAGGCAGGATTTTCCTAGATTTTGTTTAATTGAAAGCGCACATTGTTAGATTTATAGCTGTTCTTCCTTTTGATGGTTGTACTTGAGGGGATTATCTGCCCATCTTTAACCTCTTCATTTTTGGTATCTCTAGACATTTATTTATATCTGTCTAATCTCCTTTCCGAATGTAGCTGTAATCTTTATTAACAAATCAGCCAGCCTTGCTTCTTCCCCAGTGGCCAGCTCCTCCCGCGCTCAGGCAAAGGCTCAAGGGGGCAAGGACCTCTCCGACCCTGGCCTCCCGAGACAGGCTGCTAGCTTCTCATGTCACACAGCCCGTGATGTCAGAGCAACCATCCCCTGATTGTTTTGTTCTTACCAAACTTGTTTTTCAACAGAGAATCCAGGCCAGAACCTGAACAGACTATTTCAGGAAGTACCGAAACGAAGAAATGGGTCTGAAGGTACGTCACAGGCAGGTGTTTTTCTTTGCAGTCAATACCTAGGAAGTGGAGTGTGCTTTAGCTGTGTGTTTCCTTAAAACTGTGCAGTTTGATTCTGGCCTGGAATCTGATAGAAAAACAGACAGTAAGTATAAAACAAACCATGGGTTAGACCAACACTCTGCTTTTTCTAATTCTGCTGCTGCTGTACTAACGTAACGCTGTTTGGATACTTTTTTCCACTCCCAACCTCACTGCGTACGCAGATAAAAAGAGAGAAGTGATAGAAGTGGCTTTATAAAATCATCAGATCTATTCAAATGCTCTCTTTGCTATTTTTGTGATTTTGGAGGGAGAAAGTTGCACAATGACGTGTAATCCGACATCAATCGCATACTGCTGCTGCTCTAGATTTACTTCTTTCCTCTCATGGGGCTTATGTTGACAACTACACTCGAATACGCTGTTAAATTAGTGTGATACTCACTTCAGTATGGTGTTGGAAAAAGATAACAAGATAAGTGAACATCAGATCGATAAATTATCACTGAACAGGAAGTACGAACATTTTTCTTCATTATAGATTAGTTGCAGAATTGTTCCTTTAGCAACACAAGACTAAGAAGGAAAAACAAAAACAAGTATCCTGAAACTCTGTAGTTATTTTGACTCCAGTCAGAAATTATCTGGCTCACTTACAAGTGATAATCTCAATTAAAAGTGCAGTTAAGCACAATAGAATTCACAGTCATAGGTTTCCCTGCTTTTCTTCCCCTTAGTGGTTAAAAAAAACAAACCAAACCCAAACAACCGAGTAATAGCTCTTAGCTGGAGAGTACTTCAAATGGTATCTGCTTCTAAATGACTGTTTCTCTTAATGTATTAACCTCTAGAAAGTTAAAAATTATTTTTGCTTAGTTACTTTTTAATTTTGTTTTGGGCTGAATGTATCCTCATCCTACTTTGCCTAGCAGCTGATGCTATTCTTAAGGTGATTCCTGATCTTATGGTTTTAGCTTTCTTCCTTTCCCCTCTGGTTCTTTTCCCTTCTGTTTTCTCTCCCCCTCCAAAAAAAAAATAAAGAAAAGGAAAAAAATAGACCTGTATATGTTATCTTGGAAAAGGAATATACAACCACCTAGTTCTTTCTCTGATGTCAGTGTTTTCATCGTTTCAGGGCAGCTAGCGGGCAGGCTTTTATACAATAAAGATATTTATTTTTTTAATTATGTTTAAGTACCTTCTTGGTGTTTTAAATGTTGGTAAAGGTCCTGTGTAGACTGTCGTCAGGTCATGCTGGTGGTATATTGGTGTATACTGTCTGTGTTAAAAAAAAACAACCAAACAAATGAAAGTTTTCCCATTGTCATTAGTGTTGTTTTCCTCTTCAGGTAATATAACCACAAGAATCCGAACCACAGAGACTGGCTCTGATGAAGCCATCAAATCCATTCTCGAACAAGCCAAAAGGGAGCTGCAAGTACAGAAAACAGGTACGGTTTCATTTTGTCTCCTGCTCCTTTCAGTTCAGAATTTAATTAAAACAATTACCATGAGCCTTCTGGTCAGTTAATTATATTCTTAAAACTTGAACGTAGGTTTGAAGAGCTTTCTTAAATTATTTACGTATTTTATTTATTAAATAGAGTTTTTTCTGTCCGTAAGGCAGCCCAAGTTGAGGTCACACATGTCACGGCTTGGCAGGGGCTCTGCTCAGCATCTGCCTGCTCTCCCTGCCCTGCTCCCGGGGGAGCGATGCTGTGGGATTTCTAAACCCCTGTTTTCCAAGTGCTGCTCCCTGCTGCTTTACACCCCTCCAGACCTGCAGGCAGTTGCTCTGCAGGACCAACCTACAAAATCCTTTCTCCTGCCAGTTTGCTCCTTGGAAAGGGAATGGCTCTTGCTTTCTCTTCTGTGTAACTTAGGCCCCAGGGACACAGCTACATGGGAGAGGGAACAGATTTCTGGGGGTGAAGTTCACGATCTGGCCAGTGATTACCAGTCACGTAGTGCCATGATACTGTGAACATCACGTACTGAAAGTGTAATACAGGCAAACTCAGTCCTAACTTTTATATGACTCCATTATTGGTTACAGAACGTATCCAGTGAACGAATTGGCAAATCCAAAAAAACATCTCCTTTCCCCAAAACATCATTAGTTTAACAGCTTAGCCCGAGATAAGTTTAATTGCTCATTGTATGCTGTCCTGTAGTTAACGGTTCTGTCTACTCTGTAGCCCTCCCAACTTTAAAAGAGTTTCCAGTACTGCTAAAGGGCTGATGCTGAAGTAGAGAGTGCTGTGTGTTACTTCTGTTGGGTTCTTTAAAGCAAATATTGATTTACAGTTTTGGATAGCTGCTTTTAAATCAAAAAGTAATCTAAGCTAATATCATGGCAAAATATGAAAGACTAATTAATATACGATTTAAGTAACATGACTTCATACAAGTAATGGCTACATAGAGAAAAATGTGGGCAGGAAACTGCAAGCATGTTGTTCAGTGGCATGTATCACCTGAGAATCTCAGAGTTCCTTTCAAATATTAATTCAGCCTCAAAACTCCCTATGAAACCAGTAGATAAAACAGAAGAGATGGTCCCACTGTCTTTTTTTCCCCATTTCTTAGCTTTTCATGTATTTTTTAGTGTGTGACAGGAAGGAATGTAGGGAGGCAAATTTGGAAATGTATTCAGATGAGGCATAAAATTTTTAGAATAATACGCAGCATGTTTCAAATCTTATTTGACTTTGAGGCCACTTCTGGCAGTGTATGGGTTCCCCGTTCCTGTCTACTGCTTCACTTTCCCCATTGCTACAACCAGTTCAGAGGAACTGGTTTTCAAGCACTGGGGACCTCAGTGGAGACTAACTTAAATGGAAACAGATGCCATTGCAAAAACCTCCTGGCTCTGCAGAGATAATTCTACACCCACGTTCCAGTCTCTGCTCATCCCTGGCTGCTGCAGCACAGTCCCACGAGCCCTGGTTCACCACTGAAATACTGCATTTAGGTGTTATCTCTTCTGAAAGCGCCCGTGGCTCCGTTCTGGGGCTTTGGATAAGGCAGAGAGTGATGGCCAGGCGTCAGCCTGAGTTTTGTGGAGCTGTTTATTTCAGTGGTTGGGACCAGGGAACAAGAAAACAGGAAGCAGGAGCATATTTAGCTTGTCAAATGAAATAATGATGTCTTTTACTAAAGTTCTTGCTTTGTTGTAATTTGTGTGTTATATTTTTGGAGCCAAAAGGACTCACCTTATTTATATTGTAAGAGGGTATTAATAGTCTGTCCAGGTGAATGCAGCTGTGTTCAGTTTTGAGTGTATTACGATTCATTTGGGGAGACAGAGACAAGTGAATGGTTAAGTAACTTTGTAAACAGGACTGTAAAATGTTATTGACTGCTTGGGGTGGGGGAGGAAGAGGTGAAGGCTTGATTTTCAAAGGCATTTATTTGAAAATTTTTACAATGGTGGAAAACGTGCAAGTAGTACTAGACTTCTGCAGTTGAGTCTGTGCGTGCAAATGTCCGGTACTTTGGCAACTCTAAAAATTTCCCAGTGAGGAACTTTGAAAATCTTACTTTATGTTGAAAAGTGCAATCCTTTGCTTAGTGAAAACTCCTCCCTCCCATCCAGCAACGTATTGCAGCCCTTTTTTCTGACAGGGAAATATTTGCAGTAGCACGTGTTGAATATAAAGCATGTTCCTCTGTTGCATTTAGTCTTTTGGTTGTTTTTCATAGCTGAGCCGGCTCAGCCGCCTTCTGCATCTAGCAGTGGCAATTCTGATGATGCTATTCGATCCATTCTGCAACAAGCCCGACGAGAAATGGAGGCACAGCAGGCTGCCCTTGACCCTGCCTTAAAAACACCACCTTTATCTCAAGCTGACATTTCTATCCTGTCCCCCAAACTAGTATCTACACCTGCAATGTCTTCGGTTTCCAGCTATTCTCCTTTGGCCATATCCCTGAAGAAACATTCATCTGTCACTGATTCCAGTATCTCTGCATTGCAGAACCTCTCTGGGCTCAAAAAGGAGCCTCAGGAGGCACCTGTGTTAGAGCTTCATGGAGTAAGTGATTCTACCCAGGGTATGTTGAGGCATGTTAAAAATGAGTTGGGACGTGGTGGTGTTTGGAAGGACCATTGGTGGAATACTGTGCAGCATGAGAGAAGAAATACAGCTCTTCCCGAAGATGTAAAAGTTGAGGAAGCCAGTGGTGGAAAAGAAAAGGTCAGCAATCAGACTAGGCCAGATCGTAGCCAGCTCCAAGGACCATCTTCTTCAGAGTATTGGAAAGAGTGGCCAAACGCTGAATCTCCGTACTCCCAGAGTTCTGAATTGAGCATGACTGGGGCGAGCCGCAGTGAGACACCACAAAATAGCCCCCTCCCTTCATCCCCTATCGTGTCTTTGTCAAAGCCATCCAAACCTTCAGTTCCTCCACTGACACCCGAGCAGTATGAGATTTATATGTACCAGGAGGTGGATACGATAGAGCTAACGCGGCAGGTCAAAGAAAAGCTAGCAAAGAATGGCATCTGCCAAAGGATCTTTGGGGAAAAGGTAAAGAACTGGTTCTCTCTTCTTACACCAGCCTTGTCGATGCGCGTTGTGCTCCTTGCGTTGGCACGGAGCTCAGTTTAACGGAGGGGGATATGCCGCATGTGTCTTATGGAAAAATGTTTTTGCTTCGTATATTAAGTGTTTCAAAAATAAGCTCGCAAAGGGACGTATTAGTTTTCCTGTGTTTTGTGAATTGCCTAGGTTTTTCTGCAAAGATTGGCTTCAGCCACTTGTAATTAGAAATGGGGCCCCCGAGTTTAGAAACATGGAAAGCTCAAGCAAACATTATTGAGACTCAATATTTCATGCTTAATGTAATGAATTCATGGAATATTTGAGTAATACCATTGTCATGACTGGAGAGTCTTAAATTTGTTGTAAGTGAAGATTATGGACACAAGAGCATTTTTCCTTTTTTTTTTTTTAATATTTGGAAACGCGCACAAGGGTATTTAAACAAACACGTGGAAAATCCCCTACCTCTCCTTAGTCTTAAGAATTTCCAGTCATTTCTTACACCTGGTGCTTGGCATCTTAGTGTGCTTTGAGATGTTTTTAAGCAATGTTTGATCACAGATATGCCATGCACGATAAGGCTTTATGAAGTTCTTACGTTGTGGGCCCTAAGCATTGAACCTTTGGGATTTCGGGGGGGTCCCAGACCATCAGAACACACCTCCCCGGCTGTAAGAAGTGGTGGAGACGTGGTGTTTCTTCTTAAGGAATCACTATGACAGTATAATAGGAGCTGGCACGGCGCTGTTACCTTTTCACTAAGATGTAAAATGAAAAGCCTGACCTCTTGGGGTCATTAAAGATCCCGTGGCAGCTTTCATTAAGTATGATTTTTAACCCCTGTACCTGTGCTGAATTCCAGGCAAGTAATTGCCTTCTGCCTGTCTGAAATCCCCCCTTTGCTGCAGCCGGCCGGATTCTTAAATATTTACTTATGCGGAGCAGCCTCTGCTACAGGTGAAAACACACAGCGTTATAATTCATTCCAGAAAAACCCTCAACCAAATATAGGCCTAGTCTCAAAAGTCCCAATTATTTTTGTTTGAGAACAAAATACGTGCCAATCATTTCCTGTTTTATCTGCCTGTGTGTGCCCGGACTCTGTGTTTTTCCTGTAAGAACTGATGAAACTATTTGACACAAAATATGAAAAGCATGCAAATCTCCTGCCATCCTTTTGCCGTTTGCGCTGCCGCTCCGTTCCTGCAGGAACAAACCCACACTCCAGAGGGAAACCACGGCAGGAGAAAAGCGTTTCCACCCGTTACCCACAGAGGTCATTTTGCAGTTTTACTAATTGTCCGTACGAAAACGACTTGGGCGATAGAGCACTAAAGGAAACTGAAGTGACTTAAATTACCCCACTTCTACCTCAAATGTGTTAACGTGCCGTTGTTGGTTGCTTCGCTTCAGGTATTGGGGCTGTCCCAAGGAAGTGTCAGTGACATGCTCTCCAGGCCAAAGCCATGGAGTAAATTGACCCAAAAAGGCCGAGAACCATTTATTCGTATGCAGCTCTGGTTGAATGGTGAGCTGGGACAGTGTGTCCTGCCTGCACAAGGGCAGCAACAAGGACAAGGTAATTAAAATTCCACTATGTTGTTTGAGTTGAGGAGGAGGACATTTTTTTTTTATTATTATTATTTTTTAAATTTTGTTGTTGTTGTTGTTGTTAAAGTTGCAGCAAGCCAGACTTGCACCCGGCGCCGGTCCAGGCGTTCCTGGAAGTGGCAGTGTCCACCCTCGCAGCCCGGCCGGTCCCTAAGGGGAACGCGCTGGGAATGTTTATGAACCAAGCGCTCGTTTCTGCGTAATTGATAAGCAGCAGTTATCAAGTTCCTAATTAGGATGATATTATCGAGGCGTGAATATGAAACGCAATTCAAAAACTTTGGGCCAAAGAGCTGGGAAGTCTTGTGCGCTGTTTCCTAGGGTCACATAGGGGATTTTTATTGTTCCTAGGAGAATTTCGATTGCTTTCTCAGGAGGTGAGCGAGAAGAACTGAGCTTTAAAGGGGGAACGCTGTGTGGCAATTACACTTTTATTGTGGCTCTCTCTTACCCTAATGCCTATTGATACAGAAAGGCCAGCCTAGAACTCGGCCTCGGTTGTGCCCCTGTAATGCCACCGACTCAAAGGAGCGGCGTGCCCTTGCCCAGAGCTGCCATTTGCTATTTGTTGAGCCTTGCTTTACTGTTTAGTTTGTGGTTTGGCATCTCCTTTTATTGTTCCCTGATTTTCCTCTCCTCTCTTATCTAGTCCTTCACTCTGTGACATCATTACAGGATTCCCTACAGCAGGGATGTGCAAGCTCAGGTAATCAGCTGGTTTCAATGATTTGCTCTGAAATAATTCTCTGTGCTTTTGTTACGTTTCTTTTGCTTTGATGCCAAGAGGTTCCTTGCATTTTGTTGTATCATACAGGAGACCCTTCAATTTTTTTATTAACACAGTTAATTCCTCCTTCTCTCCTTGTTGCTATGGCAGATGTAGGGAGTACACATATTTAGCTGCATATATTAGGTAAAGAGACTCTGTCTGATCTCAGAGATCATTGGCTCTGTAGGGTTTTTTTTACCGTAGTTCAGCTTATCAACTTGACATGTGACAATGGCTGTAAAACAAGCCTTTCGTTTGTAATGTGATCTACAGACTCCAGCTGCCTTACTCCCTGGCATATTTTTTTTTTCCACTTTCATTTGCACAAAATCTGCTTTGTTAATTTGAAGGTGGGGGAAAAAAAAAAAACCACACTATGTCTTTCTTTTTCAAGCTTCATTAACTATTCCGACTTTTTTTTTTTTCCCCTCTCCTTTCCGTTTGCAAAAAAAAATAAATAAAAAGCAGATGCAGCAAAGATGAGTGTCAGAGAGAAGTGAATTGCTCCAGGTTTTATAAGATGGCCACAGTATAGGAAGGAACTGGAACAGAACAGCTGTGTTCCTGCTGTTAGATACCAAACTCTACCCACACAGACTTTTTACCAATGATGTGCTTTAACTGACGTAAACCACTCAGGCTGCTCTGTGCTCTAGAGAAATACTTGTGCCCTGCTCTGTACTTACAGCCAGCGCCCCGTGTCAGAGAATTGCTGCATTTCAGGGGAGGGAGAATGGTGGGTTATGATCTTCTTCCACCTTTCTGCCATTCTGAAACACACTTTTGGGTGGTTTTTTTTTAATTGGAGCTTGCTGGCTTTATTCTGAATATCCCAACCAAAGCGCTTTTTCTCTCTACTGGGAAACTATTTTGCATTCTAAAAGATTTTACTAGAAGAAAATCCGTCATGATATTCAGTCCACATTTTCCTTAAGAAGAGCAGTTGAACATAAATAGATAAAAGCAAAAAAAGAAAAAAAAAGCCCCTGGTGAAAACAAGCCATGAAAACAAAACCAAAATGGGGAAAAATTATTTGCAATCATAGGGCTATTGTTACTTATAGCCAAGCATTTAGTGAACATGGAAATTTCCTGCGACGTTTTATACGCTGCTGTTCATGAAAAGCCTGCCTTTGACTACTTTTTTGTAGCATCAGTACTATGCAAGAGTAACTGTTACAGTTATAAACGCCTGAGACAGCATGGAAAATATGAGTAATTAATTGTAGCCATTTTAAGAGGAATTTGAAATCAGAGGAGCTGGGAAAAGGCTTCATTGTTATTGCTAATCATCATATTTATGACTAACTGTAATTATAAAAGATTGAAAGACAAGCCCATAGTATTAAAATCCGACCACCTTATGGATTCCCGTGAGGATCGCTGGTAGCTGCAAGTGATTTCCTTCAGGAAGTTCAGTTTCAGTGCCGTGAGATTTTGCTCCCCTCCCACACTCCCCATCTCGCTTGTCAGTTCCTGCCCTTGAGCTAATATTTTGTGAGGCGACACATTCCTATCAGCTAATAAAATCATATTATTGATGATCGCCCTCCTTCTTCCCTTAAAGCAGATTTACAAATGAGAAACTGGGCTCGTGCCCTTTTCTTCCTCCTATCCCATGATTAAAAATAAAATTTTTATACAAGATGTTCTTTTCTCGGTGCCTTTCTCTGTAGAAAGGGATAAGGAAGGTTGTGACACCCCCACAGAACAAAAGAGCAAAACCGAGTTATTTGAGGAAGGGCAGTTTGGTAATTTTCTTTTATTAGCAGCTGTTCTGTAATTAAAAGTGCAGCAAACAGTTTGGAAAAGGTAATAATAATTATGCATTTGTGAAAGATCCTCTACTCCGGGGCAGGAAAAAAAAAAAAAAAAAAGCTGGCTCCAATTTTCTGGTCTTCTGAGACATTTCCCAGGAAAGTCAAGGCAGAACAGGTTGCATACTTGTAATTTTAAAACAGAAATTAATCAGAACAATTTTAAAATGAGAAAAGGTCTGGAGCCTTTTCCATGTAATATAATTGGCTTGGAACTTGTTGAATGCATGAAGGGAAAGAAGTGAAATTAAAGTAAGACATTCAGTGGCTCCTGAGTGCTTTGCCAAGAAGGTCTTCAGTGTACGGAGTGTCAACATGCACAGTAACATCTCAGAGTTTTATTAGCTGTGAGTATTTTCATTACCGTTTGGCACCATTCTATCAAACTAGCGAGATTTTCTGGATTTCTGACCCCAGTTAGTTACGCTTCTGGATCATAAGGTTTTGATTAACACCTCATTCATGAAAATCTGTTCTTTCGTCCAGAAGTTTTCCATTGTCACACGTGGACAGATGGACCCATCAGTCTTTTATGTTTAAGGATGAATGGATAAGCATTATATGTATACATATATATATATATGTATTCTGAGATAGCAAAGAGAAGCCAGGCTTGGTTTCTTCTCTGCAAGCTGTATTTATGAATTTTCAAAAAACACAGTCTATACCAAAATGACAACCTTTTTTTTTTTTTTTTCTGCCTCTGACCTTTCATCAAGGCTTTGGTGATTTTGTGCAAGTTTCATGTTTTATACAAAAATGGTGTCTGTACCCTAGGTGGTCAAAAATAGTATCACCGTGCCTTTTCTAAAATTTTTTCTGTGTATTTCTTTCCACCTAAATGCTCTAATGCCCTTGGGTAAATCTGCCTTTTTAATGATTTATGTGTCAAAAGCACGGACCAAATCACATGGAAAAAAAAAAAAAAAGTTGAATTAGTGTCACCCAACTGCATCAGCATTTTTTCATGATGAATTTGGCCCTTATTTAGTTGCTTTTCTGGTGATCAGAGCTGGGTTGGGTTTGGCCAGGAGCCATGTGCCAGAAGAAGGTTTATGTGCTTGGATATTTTTCTAAACACTTGTACTGTATAAAGCTTTTGTTAGTTTGTTTTATTTTGGGGTCTTATTTCTTTACTGAGCATCTATGTGACATTAAGACAAAGTTTCTATTTTTTGGTGCTGCTGATTTCGTGGCTACTCCCAGGAAAGCTGAATTTTTTATTCGCTTCTGTATTTATCCTCTGTGAAGGACATATACTCTCTATATACTACATTAAAGACTTGCAAATACTCAGTGGGAAAAAGACGTGCCTTTTTGGTATGTGTTTCTGTAAGGGTCGTCTTATGACCTAATGTGGAAATCTTCATTTGCCGATACAGCTGCGGGTGATCTCAGGGGATTTTGAATTTCCCTTTTGTTTGTCTTCCTTTCTGGGTATCATCCATCATTCCTAACCTCATGCTGCTTAGCAATAGTAACACTCATGGGAGTTGAAGAAAGGATTATAGCAGCATAAAATGGGGAGCTAATTAGAGCTTGTTTCAAAATCAGAATCTAGCTTGAGATAATTGCATATTATCTGGTGATTTAAAAACCCAAGATCTACTGTATTTAGATCAACTAAAATATGCATAAAAGCTTTATTTTCAAAATAAAACATTTGTAACAACAGGGAGATTACTTCTTATCACCCCTTGGGAAAGAAAATCTGAACAAAAATCAGAATGCAATCTGTGGTTTACTGTAGTTGTGATATTAACAGACATATTGTGGAATGATGGCAAACCCAGGTATCCATTATATTTTTATTTATGTCATACATATTCCTCTAATATTTTTGGGTACGGAAGCTGCTGAGGGGGCAGGTCGTTACCTCTGTACTGGGTAGATCTTCCCGTTTACCGAATAACAGCAGGATGCTGGGACACTGGCTGCTCCGGGAGAAACGAGGTGAGGAGAGAAACGGGGAGAAACGAGTCCAGATGCATCCTCAGGCACTCACGGGAGGAGCTCACCAGCCACATGGTGCCAATGGAGAAGCTCCTACCCCCAGTTTCTCCACTGTTCCTGGTTATTTCCTTCATTGTACTGTTTTGTTTCGGATGAGCAGCGAGGTGTCCGAGCTGGTGCTGCAGAGCACAACCAGGGTTAGGCTGTGGAGAGCTGAATACTCAGTACCTTGAGATCACACGAGTGATCGCTCCAGGGATGCTGACAGATCTTCCCAAATTTGAGCTGGTTTTTATTATTGAAGCAAAAAGAAGAGAGGAGTTGTTTTGCAGTCATTTGCTGGCATTCTGGGATAATAAAATTGTACGGCATGAAATGGGTCTGGTTAAAGTGGTCTATAAAATGGAAGGGAAGGGAGATCAGGTGGCTTTTAATAGCTGGGGAGTTGGACCGAGTCATTCCTTGCGTAGGTAGGTTCTGTTTGAGGACTGATTTCTGAGTCTTTCCGTTTGGTCGAAAAGGTTCTCTCCTTTTGTGCTAGATGCAAAAGCATTTTTAAAGTTCAGAGCTGAACAACTGAGTCAGCCAAACAGTAATCTTCGTGCTAACGCTGGCCCGTACTGGTGAAGTTTCCCCATTCTTTCTGCGTGGCTCAGGATGGCGGCTCTGAAGCATTTGGCCGTGGCTGTCTTGATTTCAAACCATAGGATATCAGTTGGCTCCTCATAAGGGCAGCTGTTGTAGTCTGTCTGTAATGCGTGTGATCATATTCTGTGCCATTTCCCTGACATTTGGACCATGAAAAACCTTCCTGGCAGCCTTTCTGGTATCAATAAAGCTGGGAGAATCGCTGTCAAGGCACCTTACTGGGACCTGGGAATGCAGCGTGAAGTCAGTGTTTCGAGTTAGTTCTTAATATCCCATTGGCTGTCATTGGTAGCCATCATCTGGTCATTCTGCTGCTTGCTGAGCTCTGTCCTCCCCAGGCTGCCTGGCATGGTCATAGTCCTTTGTCCCTCAGCGATGCTTTGCAGATACTCAGTATTTGTAGAGAAATTCCCGTCCTAGTTACATTCTTTTCTGTCCATCGAACGACCCGGTGCTTAAAAATGGAGAAGATGATTCCATCCTCATTGTGGCCGTAGCTTTACTGTTATAAAAGTGCTAAAGTAAAAAATATAATCAAAGAGTGGATGCTGTTTTCTAGGCAGATATTCCTTGTGGCTGAATTATAATGACAAAGCACCAACACACTTTTCATATTAATACGGCAAAGAGGAGACTCCTGCTGGATTCTGAAGACAAATGTAGTTCACCCTGAAGTGTGGGTATGGGTTTGTAGCATTTCTTTTGGAGAAGTGACCCAGTCGGGTTGCAGCTATGTTTTATTTCAGTGTTTGGTTTGGGAATGTGGGTCCTTTACATTCACTCTTCTCGCAAGGAGCTCACCTGCAGCTCTGCGGTAGCATCTCGCCAGGCGTGCTAATGCCTCATTCACAGTCTTCATTTGTAAAAAATAGAATTAACTCATCAATATCTTTTTTTTAGGCTGTGTTTAAAAAAGACCCACAAACTTTCCAGGGCATTATTGCTGCTGTAGTTCTCAGGTGGATTAGCAGAGGACCAGTTAGCACAACGGTTGCTAGAAAGTGGGTGTAGTTGGTGCAGACGTTCTTCCACTGCAGCTTCAGCATCAACCTGAGCCTGCAACTTCCTTCCACTCTCTTCTGGCCTTCTTTCAAAGGAACCACAGCCCTTGGATATTAGAGCTCTCCAAATTCCACTGTTCATCATTTTCATTATTTATTACTTCGTTTCATCAATTACCAGCATTTTCTTTTCCCTCTGCTTGTGCGTTTGGAGATGAGCAGTCTCCTTTGGGGAGGGGACCCACATTACCTCCCCTCCCCGCTTGCAGGCGTGGGGGGATTCTCCTGCCAGCTGCTAACTGTGGAGGAGCTGGGTGGAAAATGATGAGCTGATATGTTAGAAAGCCAAATATAAAAATAACTGGAGGAGCACTGAAAGGCGAGCGAGGCCGTCACAGTCGTGGTGCGGCGCGGGAAGGCCAGGGGGCTGCAGGGGGGGTCAGGAAGCCAGGGTGATGGCCGGGATGTGTCCCCCGTGGGCTGGCAGCTGCAGAGGAGGTCAGAAAGGCTTTTCTCCAAAGGGAGCAGATATTTTCCTGTTGGGAATAGGAGGCTCTAGCAGCTGGCAGAAGCTCACGTTGGTCTTTTGGTTGCTTGTGGGAAAAGGAGGGGGCAGCAGGTCCAGTCCCTGTGGCCACGTGGCTGCCATCGGTGGGATGGAGACAGCCACTGCTCCCTCCGCCATCCCCAGGCAACAGCCCAACCGCTGCTCAGCAAATTGCAAAATGCTCCTCCGCTGGATGAAAATTACCTTGTTTTCAATTCAAAGAACAGATAATGGGCTATTTTCCTCCCCAAATACTGGAGAAAAGGTGCGCTAGCGCCAAAGACGCAGGTTGTTATTCCCGTCTTCTTATAATGGGGATGGAGCTACGAGGAGCCGTCTTCTCCACCGGGCAGCTCTGAAAGAGGGACATAAACAGCCTGTTAGAAGCTAACAATGAAATCCTCTCCTGATTATAGAGTTATATATTACTTGATAGCAAATCATTCCCAAGAAGAAAAACCAGAAAATTACTAGAAAATTAATGTCTTCTAAGTTACCTTCTAGCCTGTCCTTTGCATTAGGGTGCGAGAAAAAGCGATGAATTTGTCTCACCTAATTTGATGGGTATTGGAAGTTTTGAAATTTGCCACGAGCCATCCAGAGAAACAGCACATGAAAGAATCCCGTGCCTGTTTGTAACCTGCTAAGAAACACAACTTGCATTGAAAGCAAAGTGGATTTGAGATCAAATTTAAATAAAAGTGAAAATAGAAAAATATCCGGTTAATAAGACTAATGAAAGGAGAAAATATAATGACAAGTAATATAAAATAGGCTTGGTAGTATGTGCCCCATATTTATACTTGTCAAATATATTGCTGATAGCAACTTAGAAGATACTTGTTTCTTTGGCTGCAGTGCCCTATAGTGGGGTTAAAAGCAGTGATTGTTCCTCAGAATAACTAACGGACTCTTTGATACTATTTATTGGCAAAACCTGAGCTTGAGACAATATCCCCCTGTTGCTGTCAGTGCCCGGAGTCTCCCCCATGAGAGCGTCCCAAGACATTAAGCTGCTTTCGACCCTGTTGTCCTTGCCAGGTCTTCTCCCCGGCTCTCCTCGCAGGTAGCATGGTCATAACATCCCTCTCCATCACCTGGTGTGAGATGGTCCCCTCTGGTGTCTCCTCCCGAGACGTCCCTGTTGGGGAGGTTGGGGTCCCTGCCTGGTTTTGCGGACCCAAAGGAGGTGTGAGATGAGCCACAGTGTAACTGCGCTCGTGGTTTATGGTTGTTTCTCTCTTTTACCCCTCTGGAACTTGGGTCCTAAAAATAGTGCAAGTTTGAACTGGCAGATGTTTCATTTGTCCTTTACGAGAGGACCAAAATTAGCCTCTCATTTGGCACCTAAATAAAGCAGCTTAACTGCCTTTATGCGAACTTTGCAATTACTGTCTATTGAAGTTGCAACATTCCGTTGTGTGTGATGGGGAAGGGTATTGTGTAAGCAACGCCGGGCACCTAAAGAGCCACCAGACCTTGAAAGAGAGAGGACGGACAAGATCGAGCCCAACTGTTTTGTTTGGGGGTGTTGGTTTGGTTTTGTCTTTTACCTTTTCTGATCTGAGGCAGGTGGTTTGTTTTTTTTTCTAATGAAGATTTATTTCTTTTTTTTTTTTTTTTAATAAAAAAAAGGCAAAAGTAACTTGGAAATGCCCAGAGAGCTCTCTATTGTAAAGGTAAAAAAAAAAAAAATCTAATAAAAGGACAGCAATGGTTTCTCTAATTTTCAGAGAAAAATCTGCACAGAATGCCTGAAGCTGGGTTAGCAGTGGGACTCCCCAGGGGCAACAGAAAGATGTTATAATCAATTACCACATCATAACACTGATGTATGATAATTACTGAGTGTTCCTCCTGAGATAGTGCAGCATTTGGCTGGGATGCGGCTCTTTCATGGTCCACTGCCTGATTAATATGCAAATAATAGGCTGATTGCATGATGAATGCAGAAAATGAGTTCGCTGATAACGTGAGCACCGAAGCGGGAAGATGATAAATTACTTTTACTGACTGTCCTACATTAAGTACCCTTTCTCAACAATTTTATCACAAATTAAGTAAAGCAGTATGGAGAGATTATGAGGATGTGTAAAATAATGTACCTTAATAGCTTTTATAATATTGTTGCATACAATGTAAATGTCATTTTGTTTCAGTACTTTAGGCAGAACTCCTCCCGAAGAGGAGTGCATTTAGTGCAGCGATGTCCGGGGTCACTCTTCTGCCACTGCTTTCTTCTAAGATGAAGAACGACCCACTGTGCTGCCGATGGGTGAAGTCGGGCAGGACTTCACTACTGGGGCATCCCGTGTGTGTCCCACCCGTGGCAAAGGAATGTCCACATTGTTCAGGGGAGAAGATAAATTTAAAGGCAGCACCCAGTTTACATATCCATCCCCCTTCGTGCTCTGGAGCAGGGAAGTGGTTAAAATCTCAAAGGAGGATATAGAAATACTGTCACACGCAGGCGTAGGACAGAGGAGGACAACAGTCAGTCATGAACATGGTAACACCTTAAAGTTAGGCCCTAATCACAAGGTCAGTGAGTTAACAAAGGCACCATAAACTGCAGCAGAACCCTGAAAGCTCTAACTCTGTTTTCCGAAAGGTGTTGTGTGTACGTTTATTTTCATTATACTAAAAATGTAACTCTGTGGGGTTGTGGCATCTTGATTGATTGCTTTCATGACATATTTGGTTTAATATTCAGCAAATCCTTAATAAAGCTTCTGCACACAAGCTGTTTCCATGATAAGGTTATTGAAAACATTTTCCAGCAGTTATTTCTAAATATTGACTTCTGACTAAGTTATGGAAACACAGAAAAATCTGAATATTAAATACAGATTAGCAGAGTAGAGCAATGTCTTTTAAAGCAGTCATGATTTTGCCACTAATCACCTAATTTAAAATCTGATTTTCTTTCAGAAAGGGGTTTTTAATTTTTTGAAGGTGATATATAAAATCAAAACCCAATCATTCGGCACTTTTCATCGCAAATACCCTACTTTTGGCTGAAGAAGCCCCGTGTGAGCAGGTTTGTTTGTGGCTGTTTGCAGAGACCCTCCCTCCCTGTTAGTTGCCTTGTTTACCCCTTCTATAGGCATCCGCTTTTGGCCAGGGAGACCAGGAAAGGGCTTGGGGCTGTTGGCCTGACCTGAGCATTGCTTGGATGTTTCCGAGTCTAGATGTCTCTACATCTACATTTCTTCATGGAGAGGGTTATCGGGCATTGGAATGGGCTGCCCAGGGAAGTGGTTGAGGCACCATCCCTGGAGGTGTTCAAAAGACGGGTTGACATAGTCCTTAGGAATATGGTTTAGTGATTTTTGTCAGAGTTAAGGCTAGGTTGCTGGTTGGACTAGATGATCTTCCAACCTAGACAATTCTATGATTCTACGATTCAGCTAATAGAATTCTCAACTTCGTGGGGTTGGGTTTCTTTTCCTTCATTTATTGTATAATAGCACTTCAAATCTTGGCTGTGTAGAGATCTCATGCTTCCCACTGGCAATTTCAAAAGTGTCCCTTGATGCTGCTTATTTGGAAGTTTTATCCAGTGGTGCGGTTGTGTCAGGAGTTGGTGTGTCTGTTCCAAAGTCCGATAGATCTCAGTGCAGCTTTTTATTTTAATTGATTAACTCCAGCTGTATCTTTCTGCACAAGATCCTGGACATCCTGGATGTTCAGGCTGCCCTTCCCCAGCCATGCCCACCAACGCCGCAGCGGGCAACCGAGTACCAGAGTCCTCCTAACTCACTAGAGGTTTGATGGTTTGACTTGATGCAGCCTTACGGTTTTCCAGCTCTCTGTGATGTTGCTTTGCTGTTCCTGTATGAGGACCTGGATTTGCCCCCCCGCATCCGGGCACACCATGGTGTGAATATTGCACAGAACCAAACTTTTTGGCTATTGAGGCATTTTGCATCGGTGGGGCACAACACACCTCTGGGAGAACGGTAAGGCACTCGCTGATGCGAGGTGTGGGCTCAAGGGATGCATGTAGAGGGCTCAAGTGTTCACCAGCCAGGGCATTCTGTGATGCAGCAGACAGAGAAAGAGGGGTGAGACCCAAAGGGTGGCACTGGCATACGCCAGTTGGCAAAGGATTTTTGAGAGGCAGGCACGGGGAGGAAAATCTGAACCGATCGAAGCTTGTGAGCTGAGAGGACAGTCCCCCAGCCCTGGTTCCTCGCTGCACACCAGCCAGAGCAAGCAGGCAGAGATCACGCAGGACATGCCTCTGCTTGGTTATCAGGTTGGTTAGATGGCTCTGAGCACAGGGGGTTCTTCACTTGTGTTCCACCAGCAACATTTAACTCACAGGGCTGCACTAGGTCTTTTCTCATTATGCCAACACTGGAACTGGCGTAAAAAAAACCATCCTTTTGCTAATGGGCTTGTACTGCAAATGAGATCAGGAAAGAGATCCAGATTCCCATCCTTAACCCCTTCCATGCGCACTGTGTGTGGTGGAGGGGAGCTGTTCTTCAAACCTGGTTCACAGGTTTGGTTCCCCAAAGCACTCAGGGCAGCACAGCTGTGTTCAGTGTCAGGCAAAAACGGGGATAAAAGATGGAGCCAGGACAGGAATACCTTAAAATTATATCGGTGCAAGCTGTTGGCTGTGAGAAGTTGCAGCCTTAACATTGGTTTGGGCACAATAGTGGGATTTCCAAGACTGTCCAAGGGGTTTGTTGTTGTGCGTTCATTGAAAGGAGAATTGGTTGCCTGACTTCTCCAAACACTTTTAAATGTCCAGTTGTAAATCTCTCTTCATGAGTCTATTCCCAGCTCCCATCTTACTTGCTCTTTTCCGAACGGTTTCTCCAGCTCCTTCTGGTTTCTAGAATGGTTGAAAACTTACTTTTTTAATACAAGTGCAAAGCTAACATAATTACTGAAAATACAACATAAAATTGCAGCAAAACATTGTAATCCTTTAACAATACTCAGAAGCGTCTTTTTTTTCTAGAACTTCTAAGTTAATTTTATTTATTTGTTAGTTTATTCAGATAGTTTTATGTGCTCCTGTCATCTAACACATACTTATATACAGAATGGGGACCTTTATTTTTAGTGTTGCCCCAGTAATTTCAGAGTTAACCAGAGCTGGTTTCCTCCCCGTTCGGTACAGACACGCATACATCTGCACGCTTTCCTAAAGGGGTTTTCTTTGGATCCCTCCTCCCATCCACATCAAATTTCCCCCTGAGCCAAGACCCGAAATAACATTTTCCCCAAAGTTATAACATTTGTGCAACAAACAAACAAGATCTCCGCAGCCATAGTGGGAATCTATAATAATAACTATAGCAGGTGCTTGCAACTCTGACTGCACGCACCGACATACGTCATTAGATATGCAGACTGTAGGGAGGTTTGGATACTCCCTACGTATAACTGAGGGAGTTTATAATTGTAGGGAGGATGGTATTTTCATGAGCCACGTTAATTTGCAAATTGTGAATAGGCAAGGTTCACTCACTTCAAGTGAATCCACCAAAACCACTACCTGAGAGAAAGCGTTCAGCTTTCACACGTATTTAGATGATCTTAAAAGGTCGCTTCCAACCTAGGTGATTCGGTGATTCTGTGATTTTCTTTGAATTAGCCAGAAGAGGGATGTGTTGCAGCGCTGCTCAGGTTTCTTACATAGCTCAGGCTTGCACTGCACCGCTGTCGGCGAGGAGCGTCGGCGCGGTGCTTTAGGAGATCCTGCAAAGGTAGCCATCACTAAAGGTGAAATGAGATAGAAGGCTGGAGAAAAAAAAAATAATAAATCTCTGCCTGAAATGTTGAGACCCTGGGAAAGAGCAAGGCGGTCGTCCTCAGGATGTTGCCGTGGCTCAGCTCTGTGATCAGGTGCTCATTCTCACGACAACGTACCCTGGTTTTTGGGCTACAAATTGGCTAAAATGGGCAGCCTAATCATGGGGGAAAAGAGAAACTAATCCAGTCCCAGTATGAGACACTTTGATCTCAGGCAACCCGCCAGGTCTGTTGGTGTCCATTAACTCATCTGCACGCGGAGGAAAACGCGGGCCCCGAAGAAGCAAATGCTCTTTTAGGAGTTTGCTGAGAAATCTCCTGTCCTCATCTGTCTGCTTTCATCTTCCCTCCTGATTTGCCATAAAGGAAATGAGTGGGGGACGGGATGCTCTGTTGCCTCTCTGCTCGGCGCAGGACGTGGTGGTTCTGGCTGTTCCTGGGTGAGGAACCAGGAATTTGACTAGTTTGGCGTGGACCTGAAGCCCGGGCTTTGGACGTTGCGGGAAGCGGTGCATCAAACCAAGCGCCAGTTAAATCATGTTTGGGTTCTTGTCGGAATGTCACAGAGTACCCTGTCATTTTGTTTTAGCAACTTGTCCTTCCAAATGCGCAGTTCGCCTTATGGCATGCCAGCAGTAAAAATGTCACTTACAATAATTACTTTTTGGTGAAAATGCTTGCTGACTTCCTACCTTCAAGCTGTTTTTTACACAGTGGGGAGATAATAAGAAATGACTTTATCCTGACTGCTCAAATGAACACTAAATGGAATTTAGGTTATTATTACTGCAGATAGAGGACTGTGTATTGAAATTTAAATAGTGGATCAGATAAACTACAGAGATTTGTCTCTGGAAATTATAGTGGATCTGCTTTTTCAATCCACTTTGCTCTGAAAGTTAAGGCAGCTGTTGTCTGCTTGCCGTCTTTAGAATATGATATTTTTCATAATCCTTTCAGAGGTCTCTGAAAGCCTTTTATGTTTTGCATGGTGTTCCTCAACTTCTCCATGTTCTGCACCTCCTTCCCCATGAGTCCTGTTGCAGTTTATTAGCTGAGCTTGTGTTAGGAGCGGAGGTTTATTCTCTCCCAGCGGTTCCCCAGCTGCAGAAGTACAGGGCGCTCGCCGTGGACAGGGGAGGAGAGGCTCGGGGCATTCAGCCTGTGTCTTGCGCTCGCAATTCGGATGCTCTTGTTCAAATCGGTGCTCGGAACTTTAGATCTACAAGTGGGCCTGAAGTCAGTTTGCTGCCGTGGCTGTAAGAGTTGAGGCAGGGTCCGAGCAAAATTGCAGCTCTCGAAGTGTGGGCAAGGAATTTGACTGGAGGGATGTGCTGGTGCTGGCAGGGAGCAGCCTGGTGCCTCTGGGACTGGTGAAACCATGTCCATGTCTCAACTCTGCCCCATCATCACCTCCAGTACTGTGTCCAGTTTTGGGCCCCTTCGCACAAAAAGACATTGAGGTGCTGGAGCAGGTCCAGAGAAGGGCAACAAAGCTGGTGAGGGGTCTGGAGAGTAAGTCTTCTGAGGAGAGGCTGAGGGAGGTGGGGGTGTTCAGTCTGGGGAAGAGGAGGCTGAGGGGAGACCTTATCATGCTTTATAACTACTGAAGGTGGGGTGTAGAGAGGTGGGGGTCGGTCTCGTCTCCCAAGGCACAGGAGATAGGACAAGGGGCAATGGCCTTAAGTTGTGCCAGGGAAGATTTAGACTGGAGATTAGGAAACATTTCTTCACGGAGAGGGTTATCGGGCATTGGAATGGGCTGCCCAGGGAAGTGGTTGAGGCACCATCCCTGGAGGTGTTCAAAAGACGGGTTGACGTAGTCCTTAGGAATATGGTTTAGTGATTTTTGTCAGGGTTAGGTTGATGGTTAGATAGATGATCTTTAAGGTCCCTTCCAACCTAGACAATTCTATGATTATATGGTCATCTAGATACCTCTGTTCAGGGGGATACATGGGGGAATGATATCAGGTGATGTAGACATCTGCGATTTTCTGGGGAGGTTGTAGCAGGCATCACCTGCAAGTCTTTAAGGTGTCCTGAGCTTCAGAAGGAGCATCCAGCTGAAGTGTGCTGTGGATCTGAGCTACACCATTGCTTCTGTATGGAGGGCCATGTTAGATTGCTTCCTGGGGTCAGAAGAGTTCCTGTACGTCACAATCACAAAAATGGTCCTTCTTGACCACTGCCCTGCAGTTTTGCAGAATATGGTAAGATGTCCCCAACTTCTGGGTTCGTGCAGCTGAGCTGCACCTGATCCTCAGGTCTGCAGGAGTGGAGCCCAGAGCACCCTGTGGCTCGTTACACCTTACAACGGCAGAACATGGTCAGAACTCGTAGAGGAACGTGTTGGGCTCATACTGTGTTGGGTGAAGTGTTCTCAGATAATGTCTGGGCCATCAGTGGGATAATCACCATCCAAAATGTTCTACAGCCAGTGTTCAGGAGCCAGGATCCAGTACTGGGGACCTGACCCCAGCACGGCGGGTGGGAAACATTGTGGATGGGGAAGAATATGAAAATCTAATGTTAAGTTCAGGAAAACCACTGTAACCAATGAATTGAGACCGGAACACTGTTTCCCAACTTTCTCACGTTTTCCAAAACACTGTCATGATAGAAGCGATGGGGAAGGTGTAGTTTTAGCTATGAAGAGAGGCCAATTGCACTTGCCAAATACTTCAAATTGCTGGCCCATTTATGCAGACATCACTTCCTAGTACTTGATTTGCATTTGATTATTATTTTCCATGCTGCATATATGAATGTGCTCTTAAAAATTGGTTGGAAATGCCAAACTTCCCCATACCCCAAACGTGTATATTCTGAATGAATAATATAAAATTGTGTGGTAGAGCCCTTGCCTTTCATGACTCAGTTACACCTGCAGGTTTAGGAGATTTGGATCACTTACTTCAGTTACACACATTTATAGTGTATTTGAATATTTAATGGTGATTGCCAACAGTTCCCTGAACATTTAAAAATGTAGTATTAAACTGATGTGTCCTCATCACGTGCTCAGGACCTGATGGACACCATCTTTCCTCTGAGCTATTTTGGGGACAGCCTGTTTGTTGGAGATCTTTCTCCTGTCCTCTACAAAGCAGAGGACTTGGCTCACTTTTGCAGCCGGAGACTTAAAAAATTCCCAGGTTCTGCAGTGGCCTCATCACTGATGATGCTCTTGATCTCTCCAGCTCTTCTAGCACCTTATTTTTGAAACTTTTGGGTTTTTTCTTCAGGTTTTAAACTGGAGGCAGGCTGTTGGAAAGCAAACTGCAGCACCCCTTTGGTAGAGCAAAGTTTATCTGGAATTTATGGAAGTAACTTCATCAATAAATGGTGGCTGGGGGGGGTTGCAGGTTGCGCATGGTGGGAAACCCACCGCCTACTGGAATGTGGTTTTATGCTTGTATTGACAAAATGATCTCTTCCTCACTAAAAACAAACATGTGGACCTTTGGTGATCATCGCTTACGCACTTGCAAGAAATTGGAGCGCTCTTAATTTAGTGCTATTCTTCAGTGAAGTCTGGGGTTAAAAAAGCGGAACACGTTTTGAAGAAATAAGCTTTCAATGTATTATTTTCATTGGGAATGTTCAATTGCTACTTTTGAAATCTTAATATGTATTTTTCAAATGTCCTGAATTTGTTTCTTTGTCCTGTGAGGAACTTGAGAGAAATGAATACAGACAAATTATTTCATAAACCATACGAAATGGCTGTGGATTGACAGTTAAATCTGTAAGAGTGAATACATTCAATTTTCCCCTTTGTTCTGTCAGCAGTCACTTGTACTCTAAATGTCTATTTAATTTTTTAAGTAGATTAACGGGAAATGTTTGCATTATTTGATTATTGAACTGACTTTTCCAAAGAATGGATCTTTTTTTCAGATATTTTAGGAGATCTTGGAAATGTTTTTCCATAAGAGAAAAACGCTAAAAATGAATGGGGAACATATTTTGAGTTATTTGTAGTGTATGCGCATAATGCCTCATCTGAAATCATGATACACTTGCCTTTCGTTGGGGGGGGGAAGCAGTTTGTCATCTGTACTGCCTTCCAAAATTAGATTCAGATAATCCTACCTTTTTGAGTAAATAAGCAGCAGATTGGTCTTAAAAATGAAATTCAAGTAAGCTCTTGATATGCGATATAAAAAATAAATAAGCTAATATGTGAGCAACGCAGAGCATTTCAGTGATAGATGATAATATAGATTACCTTTGTTGTTTACATAATTAGGCTGGGCAGGGAAAGGAGAGGCAGAAAGAAGCATTAGGAAATGCTTTTGTTTAGTCCTGTGTGGTTGGTGGTTTGTGGTGGGTTTTTTTTGGTTTTTTTTTTTGGATTTTCTCTGCGCTCCCTGTGTGCCTGTGGTTTGCAGCGCACGGATGAGGAATTGTATAGGAAATTTGCAGCTGCTCTAGTTATTCAGTAAGATTTGTATAAGCTGGCACAAGGGACAAAATTAGAGGGAACTTGAACGAGTGCCGTGCAGTTTATTAGCCAGGCAGCCATAATTTTGACCTTGCTGTGGGTTAAAGGACACAGACCTGAGAAGAAATCTGTTTATCATGTAGGGAATTCATGCCATCCCTGACAGTGTACAGTGAACAAGATGGATGATCTGCCAAATTGGTCCCTCGCATGGGTGAATCAGGGCAAATTTACAGTACAATTCCTTTGCAGCTCCTGATACAAAAATAACATTTGCTGGGTTTTATATTCGCTTGTATGATGACCTAGGGTGAAGAGAGAAAAGAAATAAGATTTGTAGGATCCCTGTTCCCTTAAAGATTTATACGCACCCTGCTTTCCTTTTATGTCTGCCTCCTTTGCATCTCACATAAAGCATGAAGGAAAAAGTCCAATTGCTTGGTTTGAGAGAGCAACTTTATGGGAGTGTGTCACGGAGCCTCTCTTACGTGCAGCATCGGGAAAGCTTCTGTCACCTTGAACCACACAATCACACTGTTCATCTGAACCCTGCTTTTACTTATGCAGTATTTCCCTTTAGCACTTGGGATATGCTTCCCTGCTGCAAGAGCTGCCTGTTCTGTAAGGATTTGACAGAATTCTGGATAACAAACAAACTTGAAAAATAGTGGAATTTGCTTTTAGCCGTGGCCGTGATAAGACCTGATGCTGCAGAGGGAACCGCACTCCTAGCAGAGTCGCAGTGCTCAGAAAAAGAGAATTCTGTTAGAGGGACTAAGATTTTGATGTAGACCGGCCTCATCCTCGCACAACTGAGAGCGTTGTAAGCTTCCTCCAGAGACGCTGAGACAAACCCACTGATGTATGAATCTGAGCTACATGCGATTAACCATGTCGAGTAATGAGATGTGAGACAGCAGGAAGGAGGAAGAAATCCCACAAAAATGGGAAAGAACTCTGCCCTTTATCTTTTGAAGGGAATTGTTCTTCTAAACCATGTGGTGTACGTGTTGTTGCTTTAAAAAATGTTTAGACTGTACCCTTAGATGTCTGGATTTTCTGCACAAGCTCCGTTGGTACATTCCGTTAGAGATAAATGTGAATTTATTAGGGGAAAACAACATTTTGTACAGAACCTATTGTTGTTGGCAAACGAACAGATTCAGAAAGCTTTCTTTTAAACAAAGTGTCACAATAACAGATTTGAGTGTCTCCTGCTCCACTAGCTATCTTTATGTCAGGTTCTCAAAAACGTTAATTAATACAACATAATTACAAACTGTATTTTACTCTCATTAAGTTATTTCTGGGCAAAGAGAAGTGCAAAAATGTGATGCGAGTGGTAAGAAACAAAATGAAATCAATAACACTCTCAAGATATAAGGTTGTATCAGTTGTAGAAAATCCCTCATAGCGGCCGAGTGAGTTTCCTACAAGTCACAGGAGGCTTAAACCAGTCTAGAATGGTAGATATAAAAGCATCCTTGTTAAAAATTGTTGTGGAAAGCAAAATATGAGATTTCCTGACCAAGGAAATTTCTTGCAAACTTATAGGCTATTGCACTTCATTTTTTTCCTGATTTTTATTTGTATTTGTACATCTTGTCTTGATAAGAAAGCAGAGATGATTCAAGATAAAATTAGAAAATAATTCTGTTTTTAAAAAGAGGCTCTTTAGTAACCAAGTCATAACAAGTAGCATTTTGCATACTTAGGCATTTCTTTAAGTAGGTAGAATATAAATGAGAAGGAAAGTTAAATATCCTGCAATCAAAACATTACAATTATGCTAAAGTGGGGGCTTTTTTCTTTTTTTTTAATTACAGAAAGCACTCCAAAGACTTCTGCCAGTTGCAGTCCTGCTCCTGAATCTCCCATGAGTTCCAGTGAATCAGTGAAAAGCCTGACTGAATTGGTACAGCAGCCCTGTCCCGCTATAGAGACAAGTAAGGACGGCAAATCCCAAGAATCGAGCGAGCCGTCTGCTTCTGAATCCCAATCCACAACACCGCTGCCGCTGTCGGGCCACTCCGCACTCAGCATTCAAGAACTCGTTGCGATGTCCCCTGAGCTGGACACCTACGGCATTACAAAAAGGGTCAAAGAAGTGCTAACGGACAACAATCTTGGTAAATCGCTTTATTCTCATTTCTTGGCTGAAATAAAAGTGGTCATACTTTTCTTCAGTAGACCTTTACGAGAATACTTGGGTTTAATTCTGGCCTAAGCTTTAATCTGGTAAAAAAGATATTTTTTTTTTTTTTAAAAAAAGCAGTAGAAAAATCCTTTCAGATTGTCACTACTTAAAATGTCATTGTACCCTTGCTCTTCTTAAGCCCTGCTCCTGGCTCACCAGCCAGATGCTGCTCCCATCCCCCTAACCACAATCCAGCAGGCTGTCAAGACCAAAACCCCAAAGCCCCAAACCCAAGATCTCTTCTTGAGAAATGCTGTTTTCCCCACGCTTGCAGGTCAAGGCCCCAGCATTTTAAGAACAGGTGAAGTGAAGAAGTCCAGCGTGACTGGAGAGGGAGATGCATCACAAGATAAAGCATAGCATACCTGTAGAGCCAGGAGGGTAAATTCAGACTCAGCTGAGGTTTAGATGAACCTGTAGATAAGTGAATGGGGCCATTCTTTTATTTTGCTTAGAGATGTGCAAAGCTAAGGCTGCTTTTGCTTACAGATGAGTTTTTGGGTCTAGAATGAAGTGTAATGTTGACAAGGCTGTGTATTGGGAACGGTCCAAGGGAATAACCTGATCTGAGTAGGGGAAATCCACACTTAATACTGCCACTGCCTCTAAATCACTAGTTCTTCACGTGTGTTTGACACTTGCTTCCCGCACAGGGCGCTGGGGAAGCTGTAGGAGTCCTTTGAGGTCTCCAGCGGGAGGGCAGTGAGGCTGCCCCAGTGATACCTGCACGTGCTTCTGGGGCTTAGCGTGGGATTCATCTTTCCTGCGTTCAGATGCCCAAAATAGATGTCTGAGGTGGTTGGGATGAATCACTCTCCAGAACTACCTACTCCATTCACTACAGATGGGACCAAAAGATAAGTTTAGATTTAGGCTGATGATGGTACTTAAGTGAGAAGAATTTCATCCATATAATCTGAACTTTATGACCATATAAGTTAAAACCCCTTTTGTAAGTAAGGAAGCCTTTTTTTCGGCTAGACACAGAATAACTGTTACTATCTTAGAATTTTTTTTTAAGGGGAAAAATATTGGGATGGGGGGGAGATTGCAAGTTCTTATTTAACACAGGTTGGAAACAAAAAGAAAATGGCCTTGATCGTTGCCGTAGCCTGTGTGAGACTCAGTCCTGCTGAACCCAGCAGAATGACTTGCTCGTGCGCGTTGGCAGGGGCAGAGCGTGGTTGCTTGTTCAGTGGAGAGAACGTAGAGATAAAGCCCCAGGTCACGGTAAGGGTTTGCAGGTTCGAGCCCCTAGTTTTTGGGCAAAATGCTGTTGAGTGCTGTACCTGCTCTGGTGTTCCAGAGAGGTTTGAAAAAGTATTTTTGTTTACATTTGCTTTGATGCCAATTTTTACTTAGTCTTTTTTATTTCCCATGATTTTTGTTTTCCTACAGTGTGGCTGACAAGCCTAAAAAGCAGCAGAAGAGCCAGGAAATGTGCCCCAAACTCTGCATTAGGTGTGGAACCAGTTTCAATGTCTCCTTTTGCGCCCTCAGTGTGTTAGTGCACCAGATTGACTCGGTGCTCAGGTCTCTCTGTCCTAGGCCACGTGGCCTTCAGAACCTGTCTTGGGCAACTGGTGGTGGCCCAGTTATCCCAATATCATCGGCCAGTAAAGTCCACGGTTGTGCAAAACCTTTCCAGATGTGGTTGGCGGGTCTCTCCTCCCATGCCTTTGGGCATTCCTTCAGCAGTCACCATTTTAGCTAACACTGCTGGCAGCATTAAGACTGAGATGTTGCTAGTATTCCCAGTCCCAAATGTGTTATCAGTGATTCCCTGTTGCTCAACGTATAACTTAAATACAGAGGGAAGCAAATGCAGTGAGCTATTGAAAGGCTGCAGTGGTGGGGATTTTGCAGAAAGGGCCAGAACTAATGAAACCAGCATAATTCACAGAAAGTTTTGTCCATGAGGAGCTATGACAGTGGGAATAAGCCTGAAGGATATTAGGGAAAAAGATGGGGAGAATTAACAGGAGTATTAGGAAACCTGTGCTTAAAAATATTCCAGTTATTAATAGCTCTCTAATGAAGATGGAGTGTGATACACCTGCTACCTCCTGAGAATGATTTCTAACACATTCCCTGTTATCTTGGGAGCCTTTCAGGTGTTTTATCCTGGCCTGCCATATCCTGGGATAAAATAAATGACACAAACATCTTTAGCTTTGTCCTTAACACCTAGAGAACATGATGTTACCTCCGTCCACATTTGCATTTTCAATTTTTAGGCTGTTGTTGGAAGTTCAGTTCCTTTGGCAGCATTGCTAGTACCTGCTCTGAGCTGCTTGTTTCTGACCTCCTTGCTGATTTGTGCCAGTATTCCTCTTCCTGTGGCCACACAATTAACCAGACCAGTTGGTCTGAGTCAAAAGGGGCCATTATATTCTTGGTAGGTTGGTTTGACTGGGATCAGTTCCCTGCCCCATCAGCCCCACAGGCAGTTGCAGTGGCCACACTGGCCCTGCATGGCAGCTGTTGGAGCTCTCGTGGCCGCTGGAAGAACATCGCAGCCCGAGCACAGCCTGAGGTTAGAAACAGCAGGGAACGTTAACGGAGAGTTATTTACAAAGGCAAATTAAAAGATCTTTAAAGTAGCTGTCTTATCTTGCAAGTAGCTGGCAGGTTTAGAGGTAAATGGATAAGGCCATGCTGATGTTTTTAAATACAAACAGGGAGTAGGGAACTCTGTGATCGCGCGTGATGCAAAATTGGCTCCGAGTTACTTCTTTTGTGTGATTTTCCTGATCTTGAGGGTAGCAGAACATCGCTTATAACTTAGGAACTTAAGTGAATTCTGAATTTAGCTTCCTGTTCAGTCTGTAAGAACCATTTTCAGGGTTAGTTTTAGAGCGTATTAGCAGACTGTGTCATGTTAGCCCTGTCCTCCTTTCCCCTTTCATTATCTCGGCTGCTTCCCCCAGAAGCTCTGCAGACCCACCTGCCCCATACATCTGGGACATTCTGCAGCTTCTAATCTGTCCCACCTTCCCTCCTCTCCCCATACAGGTGAAAAAAAGGGCCAGGCCCAAGGTTATGGGGTGTTTTTAAAGAGGAGGAGATTCATGGAATTAACCACACAGGAGAGGGTTATGGAGTAGATATTTTCCACAACCTGTTTGTGACAGGATCAGATGAGGCTGTGAAGGCAAGAGCTGATGGTGCTTTTGCAAGTGTGGGCATGTCCTGCAGAGTTGTAGGTGCACAAGCCCCCGTGCATCTGTGTTGCCCCTTAGGGATCTGTTTGTTGCCACCAGCTAAGGCTGCTGGCGTTGCTGGGAGGGGAAGGAGAAGTGTTCCCCTTTGTGTTGGCGAGGGTGTGAAAAAGCTACGGGCGAGACAGGAGACCCTGAGGCCTGAACTCGGTCAGTATGGAAAGATTTTTGGGTTACCTTGAAAATAGATGATAGCTGTGCTTCTATCTGAAATCACTGACGATGACTCAGAGGACTTCGGGCTCTGTCTTGTAACAAAAGCTGTCGCGTATCAGGGCAGTATTTAGCTTGGGAAGAGCACTGAAGTGAAGGGGTTTTAGAAAACCAGCTGTATGGTTGGGTTTGAGCTGCCCAGGCATTTTGCACAGTTTTGCTAAGTTAGGTCTTACCCATGTAAAACTAGTCTTACTCATGCACATACAGAGGCTGTACGTTGAAAAGTTTTTGGGTTTTTTGCCCATGATAACATTTTGAAAGAGAATTAAAATTAAGTATTCTTAACTAGAAGTACTGCAGAGGCTGTAAAAAAATCTGGAAAGGCTGTTATGTTGTAAAATGTGATTATCTGCAGTTGGTAAAACACAGTTAGAACACCACAGATATTACAACACAGAAAATACGCACACCTGTCTTGGAGGACACTTAGGTGACCGTTGCTGAATGGGGGGTTGCATTGGTCTTGGTTCATTGATCACCTGAAATGTGTGGATTGCCCTGCTAGAACGAAGCTGTTGTGCTGTCCTCCTGCATTAGAGCTAAGGAGCCTCCCTGCTGTCATGGGTTGCCTGCTTAGCTGAAAATTCAGTTTATTTTTAATCTCATTAATTTTATTTTTTGCACACCGTTTCACTGTGAGGTCCCGGTCCCCAAAGGTGTTGAGCTCCCCTCTCTGTCACAGTCAGATCCTAAGGATTAAACTAAAGCTCAATATTTACACTTTTAGTTGGGGGGATGAGATTTTATTCTTTGAAATGTTTCTTTTGGGTTTTCAAGCAATTCTAAAGTAAGAATAACTGACGAATGATCTCGTAGACATGTTCTGTCTTTTTAGTTAGGCTCGTCTCTTAGCTGAATGAATTCATGCGATTTTTAATTTCGTATTAGGTCAGCGTTTGTTTGGGGAGACAATCCTAGGGCTAACACAAGGCTCTGTCTCAGACCTTCTGGCTCGCCCAAAGCCCTGGCACAAGCTGAGTTTGAAGGGACGGGAACCCTTTGTCCGCATGCAGCTGTGGCTCAACGATCCCAACAACGTGGAGAAGCTGATGGATATGAAACGCATGGAGAAAAAAGGTAACTCGTAGCAGAATGTGCTGACTCATGTTTTCTGTTATTTCAAAGATGACCCTATCTTTTATAATTCTCCATAAATAGTACAGAGGCAGCATTGATCCAGTATCATAAAGGTTATGCAAAAGGACTTCGTGACAGCTTTTTCATAGCTTTATTTGATGCTAACTCAAGCAGATATATCCAAAAAAAAAAACCAACCCCCAAACAAAGAACCGTCCCCAAACCCTGAATATTCACCAGCTGTTGTGAAATCGTTGCTCTGTTCTCCTATAGATTAATTACTGAGGCCCTGGTGTATCACTGATAACTTGCCTTACCAAATGAGAAATGTGAGTTTGGGAGCTGGCTTTGGGTTGTTAGTTAATAGTGCTGCAGCTGGTCACAGATGTTGGGCTAGAAGAACTGCGCATTGATTCCTGAGAGAGCTTCTTGCCAGTCCTGCACTGATGGTCACTAGGAGGAAAGAAAAATGCAGTCTTTATAAAAGGGCATTTGAGAATAATTAAATTTGTAGCCTTTATAAGGATGGGGGAAGGTGATTGTGTTAGCACGTGCTCACATAAAACGGCTGGATCATGAGTATGTGCCTGTGAGAGAGCTACGGTGTTATTGGGGATCTTAGTAGGGAGTATATCAAGCCAATTTATCCTACAGTCTATATTTTAAATTCATTACTAAAAACCAGTGGTTATCCAGAGTCCTGGTTTTAGTATGTTCGTGTGATTTTACAAGAGAGACTCATAGGCTGCCATTATCAGCAGTTAACTAATTAATGATATATACATCTCTCGAGCTATCCCTTAATGATATTAGTACAGACAGCATTAATTGTGTGCACTGAAAGCGCTGCTGTTGACTGGTGTCCTGAAAGCATTAATACATTTGATCAAGAACTTTGTGATTATATTAAAAATTGCAGTGAGGGAGCTCTGGGAAAATTCAAGTCTTGCATGCTTTTAAGAAGAAATTCAAATTCTTCTCGTAGTAACCAGGATAATATAATGCAGTGCAGTATCTTATCACAAATTGTGTATGGTCTTCCACAGGGAGTAAAATCCACTTGGGTTTCCCACTTACAACTGTGAGCCAAAGGGAGCCATGATGGTTTTTGCTGTATTAGAAATATGGCAGAAATAAAATTGTCAACTAGCTGGATTTTTATAGCCTCAAAGAGAATATTGCCCATAATGCAGAAAAATAAAATAAAAATAATTTAAAAGTAGTACTGACAATATCCTTTCAAAACTATTTTCTAAACTGGATTCTTATCAAATGCTGTGCAATACATATGCTCTATAGATGGCACCTGAATAGAGATAAGGCTATAAATCATTTGAGACTCTGTACTGAGCTCCTGAACCGTGTAAGTGCTGTCCTCATAGCAGAGCACTCTAAAGTGAATTCAACCCTGTATTTTCTGCAAAATCCTTTCATGCAGGTAAGGATCCTGTGATTTAACCTTTTAAATTGCTCTAGAGCCACATTAAGAATTTAACTTTCCCTTCAGCTAATGTCAGTTAAAGAACAATGCAACTGTATCTGCTACCAGTGAAACATTATTATCAATTATTTCTCTGCCACATTTTATTAAGGGAGTAAATTAATAATTATGATAAAGGTGAGCTGCGTATATCTCTCTGTTCTGCTAGTCTGAAGTTTGTGCTATAAATGTCCATTTTAAGAGGTTCTGAAAATTTGCAATGTACATTAACTAACCTCTTTGGAGGAAGCTGGGGGTTCCCGCTCACTCGGCCGAGACGCTCTGCACCACCTTTCCTGCCTTGGGAGAGTTCATTCCTCTTTTTTATAACCTCCCGGTGTGTGTGTGCTGCTGGTACCGTCACACTCCTCGCTGAACAGTACTGAAGCCTGCTGTCAGGAGAAAATTTAATTCCCTTTATTTCCCTATTATTTCGCTTTTTAATAATCTTGTTCAATACCGCATAAGATAAAAATTATATTAGAAGGGGCTCTGGTTTACCTCAGTGGGCAGCCGCTAGGTCTGCAGCGGTGTCTGCTGCATCCATGGCTGAGCACGTGCTGGGGAGTCTTCCCAGAGGGACACAGTGGTGCTGGGTTGGCAGCAGCAGGGGGAAGGAAAGGTGGTAAAACTTTGAGGATAGAGCCAGCTGTGACAGGTTGGTCTCTGACCCAGATCCAGATCTTTGCCCAAATTTGTCATTTGGGGTGGTTGTTTTTTATAGGTCTCCTGAGGAGTGGAGACCGATCACAGGCAAAAATCAAACTTCTCCAAAAATCAAGTGCGTTTGCGACTTGGATTCCAGTTGGGCCTTCCTGTCACTGCAAATGTGCTGAATGATCTCCTTATGTTGTCTACACACCGCACATATGTTTAAAATAAGAATTTAAAAGGAAGAGCTTTTATAAACGTCATCTAAAGTTTCCAGAGAGCACCATAAAGCCAAAAGCTTGGGTGCCAGTTTGGCACATGGCGAAGTGCCAGGATTGTGCCTTTGGCCCAATGGAAATTTGTTCTGAGAACAGATTATGTTCCAGAAAAACAATTGGTTGTGACAGAACAGTGGGACACTCCTTTAATTTTTCTGTTAAGGAAATATGTGCATGTATATAATTTGTTCCATTGAACATGAAAGAGACCAAAATAAGCTACTGCATTTTTTGTGATCCCAGTGTGAGGTTACAAAAGCAGTAGGCATAGGGCATGAATGAAACTTTTCGCAAGCTGTCACAGCTCCATGCTGTCCTTAGGAGTCTAAAGATGGGAGCTCTGACCTGCCAGGAACAGAGAGCAGAGAAAGCAGAGATTTGGGGCATCCTGATGCGTGGTGTCTCATGTTAACTCAGTCGCCTGACCAAATTCCAGAAACTCCAGTTAGAGATAGCCTAAACACCTTTTACATCTTCAGCACGAGGTTCTGGTTTGTTTCAGGGTCTCCTTTAAGCTGCTGCACGTTGCTGAAGTGATAGATGCTGTCTTTCAGCCCTCTTGGTTGCGCTATCAAAGGAGACAAGGGAACCATTTATAGAGTTTGCATGTCAATGCAAGTTTGAAATAACACCTAGGAGTCTTTGAGATTAAAGACCTTATATAAATGTGAGATTATATTGCCGGAGTGATTAATTCCATGGTTGAAGGTTGTAACAGTTGCTTGAAGGTTGCAAAAATAAGGCCCATAGGTCACCTTGAAGTAATGCATTTCTTTGTGGTCGCCTGGCAGTTCTGCATCAGGTTGAGACAACTTTAATAGGTGATTTATTTTTAAATGAAGTTTATTTTAAAAAAAAAAAAAGAAAGAAAGAAAAAGCTTTGCTTTTTATGGTTATTTCAAGCGCGTGCAGAACTGTATCATGGCAGAGTGATGGATCATGAGCAACTCACATTCTGTTCCATATCAGTGATCTTACACAGTAGGCAATCCACAGGTAATCTGTCATATTCAGGAAAAACAAAACGAGGGCCATACAGATACCCCCAAAGGTTACAGAGTGTGCTCAAAATTCACTTCCATTATAGTAAGACACAGTGTAAAAAGGTCCCACTGGCCGTACCACCATCTAGGGGATGGGATGCTGAAACCCACTGGAGACAGAAAACCCAGGCAGTCCTGTAAGGAGCTCTGCCAGAAGAAGTTGGCTTTTGTGAGAAGGGCTTTGAACATTTTGGTTTATTTGATTGCATTGCATTTTTATTCTTGGTGCGCTCTCAGCCTAAAGGCAGAGTTGCGGAGAGAGAAAAATTTATTTTTTAAAGAATTAGGTTGCTGATCAGTATGACGTGCACCACATCGGTCCCTGGCTCTGATGGGAGCTCCTGGCTTTGGAGATTTAGTGCCTGCTAGATTGATGTCAGGCTGGTGTAATCTGGAACTTAATAGCCAAGGTTATCAAATTGCAGCTCTTGAATACCTAAACTCTTAAATATCTAGAAGGTATTTAACAGGCCATTAAATGTTTTATTGACAAGATTCATCTATATTTGCTGTTTTCAGCCCCCTCATTAGCAATGCTTGTGCATGATACTGCCAGGTGCAGTAAATCCCACCTCTCTCTGCCTGGTGTAAATCAATCAATTCAGTGACAGCATTTACTGGGACTTTTTCCTTGCAGAATTTGCCAGGATAATTCAGTCTCTGTCCGGGGGGAGAATCAGTGGTGGTGTCACAGGTTTCTGCCATCAGCCTCACCGAGCTCCGTCAGTGCAGCAAGAGCTATCTTAAAAGTATATGCATTTTCGAAAGAGCCTTGTGTAGGGGAGGAGGATGCTGTGGGCTGTTTTTCTTTCATAACCTGTCACCGCTATAGCGAAGATCTGTAGGAAAAGGCACCAAACGCCTGATGGATTATTCAGCCCATGGCGGGCATCTCCGGGCTCTGGGCGCCATCGTGTGTTGGAGCGGTGGCTGCGGCTGCCTTCAGCTTCCACAGTCATGTCCTTAATACAGACACCTTAAGCGGTGGAGAGACCTTAGTGTACACCTTAAGTGTGTAACACCCAAAACCATTGAAGTTGAAATGAAGTGCAGCTGTCCTGATCAGGTGCTTACGTGGAAGTTCGCCACTCTTGGAAGAGCGAATTCGAAATAAGTCGTGTTAACTGAACCCTGTTATTCATGTCCCACGTTCATTGAAAAAGCAGAAAACTCTGGCAGGTTTCCAATCCATTTACCCTCTTTTCTTACCCTTCTTTCTTCTTTTTCTGCCTCTTGCATCCTCCCCGCATTTGCTTTCCTCTGATCTCTGCTGATGGCCCCTTCCTTTCTGTTCTCTCCAAACAGCCTTGTCCATGCAGCCTGTCATCTTCGCGTTTATTCCCCGGCTCATATATTCATTGATTTTTGCATTTGTATTCAGCTGGGGCTGATCTCATGCGCTTCTCTTTCAGCCTACATGAAACGGCGACACAGCTCTGTTAGTGACAGCCAGTCTTGTGAGTCCTCGTCCGCTGGCATCGACTACAGCCAGGGAGCCAGCCCGCAGCCGCAGCACCAGCTGAAGAAGCCCCGGGTGGTGCTGGCGCCAGAAGAGAAGGAAGCTCTGAAACGAGCCTACCAGCAAAAGCCATACCCATCACCAAAAACCATTGAGGAACTCGCTACGCAGCTCAACTTGAAAACCAGCACCGTGATCAACTGGTTCCACAATTACAGGTACGAGATCTCCCGGGAGCCCTACTCGTGAAGGATTTATTTTAGGTGGGGTGGCAGGGTGCTGCTCTGCTCCAGCAGACTCTGTCTGCTCCCGCGAGTCGTGGGCAGTTGTACAAAATGAACAATTTCGACAGCAGGGAGGGTCTAACTAACAGTAATGCTAATGCTCCAGACTAATTTTAAGTCGTCCCCAAGGAGCAGCAATATTCACATATTGATGTAAGTAGGGCTTTTAAACAGAAAGTCTCGCTTTTGGTGTGGGCGTGGATTTAGAGATGTCCACTGTTGAATATTTATAAATCCCATTGCAGTAAGCAAGACTGCTCTTTCTGACTTGCATATACACACTCACATATACACACACACACACATATATATATGTGTGTGTGTATATAGCACAGCACACATTGTGTTATATATACACACACACACATATATATATATATACATTGTGTTGTGTGTGTTACACCTGGGTCAGTTAGTGAGGGGTGCTTGGAAGTGTCCTCTACTGGATGGCATCAGAATTGCACTGCTTTCACCATCTAATATTCCCACATAAGAGCAAAAAGAGGATTTTCTTTGAGCTCTTGAGTCACTGAGCTCTGAAAACAGGCACAGCGTGTGCTGTATTTCTGGGAAGCTCTGTGCAGTCATGAAGGACAGAGAACTGATAACCCTGAAGTCAGATGTGGCCGCAGGTGTATTTCATTGTTACGGTTAAATCATTGAGTCCTGCTGAATGAAATAAGATGTTGATCTCTTTAGTTGCTTTCTCATGTTAGAAGGACCCTTCTCCACATTTGAACCATTGAAGTAGGTTTTGGCCTAGAGACACCAATACAAAGAAACAATGCTGGAATGGCATACAAGAATTTGAATAAATGTATTATCAGCTGTGCTTGGGATTGAGAATCTTAATTAGTGCAGCAGACTTTTCTCCAAGAAATTTGTGCTAATGAATATTGAACAGGTACAGTTAAGATACCAGATTTAGTAGTATTCTGCTGTTTCACTCGGAGCCAGTAACGTTCCTAATTAGTCCAGATTGCTAAGCTTGTTTGTTTTTAGAAGCTGCTAACATTTAAAGGGTATTTTCCACTTTGGCCCTTCTCAGCTTTTAACAGAGAAGTTGCTGAAGCAGAGGCAGCGCAGTTTAATGAGAGATCTCAGAAATATTATGCACAATAGCTAAATAATGTTTATAGTAAACAATATAAAATTTAAAAAATTATAACCAGCGAGTAATCATATTTACACTGAATTTCATTGACTTGAATTCGCTACAGATGCAGCCTCTTTCACTGCTCAGAGTTCTCCAAATGCAGGCCCTCTCTTCCAATTCCCACTTCTAGGCAATTATACACAAGTTGGAGGGATGCCTATGAAAATATGTTCCCTTCGGCCTGACAGCAAAATGTGCTGTTCTCACTTACGCAGACGAGTGCGGGAGCACTGGTGGCATGTGTCATCTTCCTCATTATCATGAGATCTCCTGTTTAGGCGTGCTGCGAGAAAGCATGACAAGTCATGATTGATCAGCGTGTTTAGCCACACCAAGCTGTACATTGATGTAGACTAGGTGCTGACAGTTGTATACAAAATAAAAAGGGGATAAACAAGGTGCTATAGGCTGGTGGGTAGCACAAGCCTGACAGCGCTGAGTGATCTGGACCTGCTCCCAGATGTGCTGCCGAGTCTCTGGGAATTTAGAGAGATGTTTCAAGCCTGTTGGGGGCCCTCGGTGCTGGGAGCAGTTGCCACCACTGAAAAATCAAAACACGTGTCTGTTCTTTTCCTCTGTACAATATTTTTTTAGCTTTCATGCATGAAGTACTCTTAAATCATTTGCAGGACACCGCAAAAAAGGTACAAGTTACATGTTCTGCTGGGGGAACAGAGTCTGACTGTTCTGCAGCTCATGTATTACAAGAAATGGGTAGTCTTTCCCCTCTTCATCTTTGCCGGGCCACACTTTATTTATCTCTTTCATACTCTCCCTCGGCCATTCCTGTTTCAAACTGAAGAGTCATCATACAGAAGCAATTCCACATCTCAGACCATCTAGTTACTCTTTAATATAAATTTTTCTTTAAAGTAACATCAGGTAAAGCAGGGTACAGATTTGGACAAGTTTATATTCCTGTCTCTTGGGAATCCTGTTGCAGTGATGCTTTTCCTTTGGGATTCAGCCCAAACCTCACTTTCCAAAGGTGGTTGCTACAGCAGAATCTTATATCCACCAGCTGTAAAGTCAGCACTGCCATTTATTTTCTGCAGCAAAAGAAACTTAAAAAAATCCTCAGTGGGCAAGGAAATAATTCACTTCAGAACATAAACAGGTATAAAGGGTTTTGACATGTCTGCAAACTTCTCTGAGTCTATGGCGTTGCATCCATACCAATCACATAGCTCTTAGAACATAAAAATAAATAACAAGAGCGCTCTTGGATCCTAAATTTCATTGCTCTTACTCTGGGCATATTTGTCAATGAACTGTAGCGTTGGGCTTGTGTAGATGTTGGGTAAAGACTTGTACAGGGAACTTCCACGTGTACCCCAGGAGATCTCTGATATTTTGAGTTACACTGGTGAATGCCAACAGGATGTGTTGATGTTGAGGCCAGCACCTTCCACCAAGAGGAATGCTCGCTGGAATTCCGTAGCTGCTGTCACCAGTTCTTCTTTACCGTAGGGATTTAATTACTGTGTTAATCAGGAGCCAGACTAGATTCCAGAAGCAATATATTGGGTGTGAATTCCAGGGGTTTCCACAGACATAGAACCTGTATTCTCTAGGGCTGTGGTCAGATACTCGGTGAGCTTGCCATCATTCGGTATCTTGCTGGAGCTGAGGTATTTTAAATGCCGTGCAGGTGCAAAGCTCTTGCCCATTTCCTCTCCTGACTTGGGGAACATTACAGAAGCAGTGTGTTCTGGATCAATGTGCATGCAGGGAGATCATAGGCATAAAAAGAGCCTGATAATCGATGTTGCAGGATGCATGCAATTAATAGTAATAGAAAATTAATGTTAGTACCTGTGGTCTTCTGTTAGGTGAATAATATTCTCCTAGGGAAAATTACAGACCCCCTAAATCCAGAGTCAGCAAATACTGCTGAAATAAAATACTCTCTTGCATTTCAAGTAAGTCAATAATATCATTAGCTTCAAAAGCAGTATTCAGATGGTGTTCTGTGCTTATCCTGATCTTTTTCCATTGTGTGCTGTCTTCCACAGCACATTTAGGGAAAAATGAAAAATTCATCCAGCCATCAGCATTGGGACTGCGTTTCACTTGTGATTTGCAAGACCCTTAGCAGTTGTCCGTGGCTAAAACCGAAAGTGTTATCTTCACTCTGAAAAATAACGTTTTGCTAAGCTCCCCCCGTGTCTGTAGTCCCTGACCACAGGTCACTGAGACTCCCTCTTGGTTGGAAATGAGGATCTGAACAATGGTCATAACATCTGCTGACAGAGCAGGACAGAGAAAGGGTTAGCATAGACCCTAAGATGTTTTCATAAACTGTTCTATACTTGCGAGGATACTGGGAGCTCCTAAGCAGAGAAGGAAGAGGGGGGAAGAACAAGTTAAATGGCAAAGGTAGTGTGTTTGGGGTATTGTTGCATGCTTTAAGTACTAGGAGGCACAAGGTGGCACACCAGGCAATTTTAACCACACACAGAGTGCATTAATTCCCTTGAAATGCACTGCTTGTCTTGTCACTATCCCTGTTCTGAAATCGATTTTTTAAATAAAAAATGAGGCAGAAGTCAGACTGGCTCACAAACTGACAACCTGTCAAAAGGCTGTGCTTCCCCAGAGCAGTTTCAGAACAACGGACTTGGTTTCATCTTCTTTTCTCCTTGGTGTCCAGGAGAACACCAAGGGGGCTGTCCAGATCTTTTCCTTGTTTGTTTTTTGTTTAGGCAAATTGTGGCTCGTTTCTAGAGAAATCTGAATTGTTTTGTATTTACAAGCCATTTTCCTCTGGATCTACTGGAAATGTATTCATATTTTTTAAATCATCCCTTTTCTAGTCCAGTGTATTGTAAATTTTTACCTTTCTGATGTCAGACTTTTAATGGGGAGACTGCAGAGCCTTGAACTATGTCCAGTGCTCTAAAAATTGAGCACACAATTATGAATGTTACTTAATTTAAACTTGCAAAAAAATGGTAGATGATCTGGCTTTCACCAATGATTATCTGCATAAAATTAATATTTTTGTGTTACTCCATAATGCTTGCTATACTTACTAGAAAGGGGCAGTCATCATCAGATTTACAATAAACATGCAAAATAAATCCTGGTTGAAGTCAGAGGGCTCAGTCTCCACCCTGAGCGCTGCAAAAGTTACCAGAAATGGGTTTATCTGCTCAAAACCTGGGCTGTGACTGCCTCTCCCCCCACCAGGCCACGGAGGAGCCCTGGGGCAGCCTGGGGTTTGCTGCCTGCATCCCTTCTAGCACGGCAGGCTGTGGCAAGGGAAAATGAAATTAAGAGCATCTTGACAGTATTTCATGTTCTTCCAAATGCCTTTTCGGTCAGTCCTTTGGGTTTGAGGGTGTGAGGGCTTACGGGGACCCATCTTGGTGCCGCTTCCCTGAGGCCGGGACAAAATGGCGCCTAACAGAGGGGCGTTTGGAATGGCGGATCTGGTCAAGCCAGGGTGGGGGGGCTCCGAGTGACCCCCCGCAGCAGGTTCACCCTCCCTCTCCCCTTGTCTCCTAGGTCTCGCATCCGCCGGGAGCTGTTCATCGAGGAGATCCAAGCCGGGAGCCAGAGCCAGGCTGGGTCGAGCGACTCTCCTTCCGCCAGAAGCAGCCGGGCGGCTCACAGCTCGGAGGGAGACAGCTGCGATGGCGTGGACGCGGAAGGCCCACCTGAAGGAAAGCCCAGTGGCCCGGAGGCGGATGAGTACAGCAATGCAACCACAAAGTCTCAGGGAGGGCCAGCGGAGTCGGCTTTCGAAGCCGGGGAAGAGGCACTGCAAGGCGCCAGGTCTTCGGAGAAAGCGGAGCCGTTCCAGGCGGGGAGCCTGGAGGACACCGACGACGAGGGCAGGCTCAGAGCACCGCGCCAGGGCTCTCCGCCGGCATCGCAGCGCCTGGGAGAAGCTCTGGAGACACTGCCAAACTCTGCCACGGAAGGGGATGCCTCTACCTCAGCTGCCTCCACCTCAGTCCTTACGGGGGAGAGCTCCTACAAGTCAAAAGAAAGTTCAGAGAAAATCTCCAGTGTGCCAAGTACGAGCTCGACGCCGGCCGCAGGCTCGCAGAAAGCCAACTCTCTCCAGAGCTTGTTCGGCTTCTCTGAGGCGGCGAGCTCCAGGAACACGCGAGACAGCTCCTTGAGGAAAAAGAAAGCGGCAAACTTGAACAACATCATCCACCGCTTGGAGAAGGCTGCGAGTCGAGAAGAGGCCGTCGAGTGGGAGTTTTGAGATTAAACTCGCCCAACTCTGGAGAGCTGGGAAGTGAAAACTGGACCTCTACTGGTTTTATTGTGTTGCGCACTTAACCGCCCTGCGGGCCACAGGGCAAAAACGCCATAGGCCAAGGTGCATATAGAAAACAAAAAGGAGCGTTAAGCCCAATTTATGTTTGTGTTTTCGAGGAAGAAAACTGAAATGTGTAGTCAAGCTTTTTTGTACCCTGAAGTGTTTTTATTATTGCCCTAAGTGATTTCCACAATTTCTGGAATAACTCATACAGCTTTGCCTTGTGCCCTCCTCTTTGGTGTGGGCTTTAAAAAAAGAAAAACAGAAAAAAAAGAAAAAAAAAATCAAACCCACATATTAAAAGGGGGCTTTTTATCTGCCATCTAATGGCTACAGAGCGATAATACACTATTATCTTCTTAAACCAGGAAAAAAGGGGAGATTTTTCAAAAAAAAAAGAAAAAAAAAAGAAAGTTTTTTGTAGCTGTTCAGTTGCCACTAAGAGATTGCACAGTCAACCGACTCTAAACACACTAGTTTGGATTCCTACATATTTTCAAGAAAAGAAAAGAATCTTGTTGTTTGAAACTTTGAATTAAAAAAAAACCACATTTACTCCACATATTTTTTAACAAAACAAAAAAAAAAGTCACATCAGGAAAATATCTTAATTTGTGGTAGCTGACTTAGTGTTTTCTTGTAAGTGAAATAGAATATTGACACGTAGTGCACATTGTTTCATAGCTTTAACTGATTCTGGTCTTTTGCAGACCAGAATTTGTTTAATACACTCCATTTTAGGCCAAATCAGGACAAAAAAAAAAAAATCTGAATCTAGGTATTTTATAATCTGCTTTTTAACCTCTAACCACAGAGCACGCTGATCAGACCTCATATCTAGGAGGTTTAGGAGACAACTTAGAAACAGCATGTACTTGATCATTTCACTTGGTTCGTAGTGTACAGAATTTCCTTTCAGTAAAGACAGATCGCTCAAAAAATGTTGGCCAGTAACATTTCAGCCTGCTACTTTGGGGACGTATTCTGTAACCTGAAATATTCAGCTTTCCTGGAATCGATGAAAGTGTAGTTCACGTGTACGATTGCTGTCACACACCACTAAGAGGGGACTGGAGCTGCCTCAGATAAAGAACTTTTCCTGCTGTTGGTGGCCATTTACTGACTCTCTTCCCACCGCAAGCACTGATTTTAAATACGTTTTAGTTGTGGGAAGCTTATTTTTGCGTGGATAAAGAGTACATGGCAATGACCAGATGGGCTCTTACCGGGACGGAAATAGCCCAGACTCCAAACCAAAACGTCCATGCTCTCGAGTCCCAGTCTAGACCATTCTGCCCTGCAGAAATACAGCCTTTTTCCATTATTTTATGCACAGGTTAGGGCTGATCAAAGTACAAATCAAATTCTAACTTGTCTCTAACTCCTCCTGTTGTCTATATGTATATGCGTGAGCATAGAGGTGTGTGGAAGGGTGTGTGTGCGTGAGTGTGTGCGTGCAATTTTATACGTCTGTGTATTTTCTTACGTACTTGTGCACACATAGAGTGCATTACTGCCACCTTTTTTCAATAAGCTGTTTTATCAGTTATGGCTTCTACAAGTTTGCTAATTTAGACTCCTTTATTGCCATATCTTTAAAACTAACAATAGATGATTTCGGAATATATATATATATATAAATATATATATATATAATTTTTTTTTGCTTATTTATAGGTGCTGTATTTTATTATCTGATTGTTAGGAAGGGATGAAAGGGGGCAAATATTCTTTAGAGGGATAGACTGCCGGCAGTATTGGGTATAATTTACAAGATGTAGTTGTCATACTGTATATTATTGATTGAAGACTTTTTGACCGTATTGTGTATCATTGAACTTTTGTCTTAGGTCAGCATCTTTTTGATGACACTTTAATGGTGCATTCATTACTTCTTAAGTTTAATTAATATTACTTTTCTGATTTTGGGGGAGGGAGGGATGGGGAGAGGAGTTCCGACTTTAAAGGTATGTTCCCAATATTACACCTCAGTGTGCTTGTATTAATTCATTAGTAGGATTTTTGACTGTAAGATGTGAAACCACATTTCTTGCATGATGTTTTAGAACTTACGTATTTCATTTACAGTCTCTTACCGTGCAACAGCAGCACTTAGCGCAAGTTTTCACAAATTTAAGAATCAGTACACTAAAAATCAGTCCTTTTCATGATTAAGAAAAGAAGGCTCTAGGAGGCTGAAAGGCAGGGATTTATTTCCTATTTTTACTGCTAGCTGTTTCAGGACACCTCCTTGGGTAATTGGGGACTTGTGATGCAAAAACTAAAATTGAGGAACAGAGAGAGCAGTTGCCCCTTTCTGTTACGAGCTGAGGAGACGATTTGTAATAACAGACACCAGAGTGTGACGGCACGTGCTGGCAGCGGTTACGGCTTCTTATCTGGAGCGCAGTTAGTCCGCGGGAACGGCCAGCGAGGGAAATAACGTGGTGAAGCAAAGTGTGACCTCTCTGTATCTGTACGGTGTCCTGGTTTGACTTACAAAGCACAGCTCCATCGATAAGCGCACGTCCTGGTCAAAGTACACATACCTTAACGCAAGTCATAACCAGATGCGTCTTCAGCTGAGAAGCAAAACTTCTGGCTAGAAGATGCTGATATTTTCTTATGTTCTTTATTATTTTTTTTCTTCGTTGTTGTTCGGTTCAGGTTGGGTTTTTTTTAATGAATTCTAGGCAATACACTTGCCAGTCTGTTTCTACTGTCCTTGTCTGCTGATTTGAGATCCAGGTGCTTGATGCAGTCAAGTGGTTACTCTCGGCTTTCTTGATAGTGAGGGGTTCTTTTTCTGTTTGACAATTTATCTTTTTTTTTTAATTAATATTCCCCAAACTGTTCTTGTGCCTGTGTCTATATGATTGCATTCCATGATGCTTACTGAGAGCTCTTGCTGCATTATACGACAGCAGAACTGTATTCACAGGTTGAACACAAATGCAGCACTTAAGGTCAATCTCTCTTCTTAATAAGCAATACGTAAGTGCCTTGAAACTTATATCTTCTTTTTGTTGTTTTTTTTTCTGTTTATTTTTGGTTTGCTTTTCAGTTTTCCACTAGTTCTTTAGGATTCCTTAGCGTCTGCCCAGTTTTTAGTGCTGTAATGATTTTTAAAAAGCATATCTGTAGCTTGCCCTAGAGGAAATCTTTCTTTTATAACACTAACTGTTAATTCTAAGCTCCATTATTACATTTGAGTCATGTAATTTTGCCGGATAAAGACAGCATTCATAAGTCAGAAGTCACTCCATCCTGCCAAGGGTTGTCATTGGTATCTATTATAAAATTAATCAAATAAAATGCTGTCAGTATTTCCTATATTTTTGGCACTTTATTAATGGCTTAGCTCCCTTTGTTGTTTCATATTTAATGATCTGCGTTGAATGTGGATTAGCCTGCTGAGATGCTATTGGGGTGACCCGGGCCATCCTGCCAGGAGTCACTCGGGGTTCCTTTGTGACCACCTTTTTTAAGGGCACGGGCAGACGGACGCCCTCAGATGGAGCTCGTGGAGGTTCAGTGATGTCCCCAGCTGTTTTGTTCCCCGTTTTTAGCCAAGGTCACAGTTGCTTTTCTGTTTCGGTGGAAAGTAAAACGGATTAGCTTGAACTACTGCTGAGATTCTCGTGTTGGAGATGAGTTACCTACTGGCTTTCCAAACCTCCCCGCTTTACAGTCTGAACTTCAGCAACGCTGAAAGATTTTCGCTACATTCCCCATCAAGTGCGGCATTTGGAAGCAATGCTTTTAGGAAAATGCCTATTGGAATACCTTTTTTTTTTTACTTAATTCAAAGAAAAGGATAAAAAGTTGGAGGAGAAGAAGTGCCAGAGAGTCGCATGGTGGCTTTTTACCCTCTTGGGTCCCTGATGACACGGGGAGGGAAAAGGTTTTATGTGACGGGCTCTTCACGGGCCAGTCGCTCTGTGCAGTGCGGAGCGTGGCAGAGCCCTTGCTGACGGCGTTTCTTTTCCTGGTGGATAAAAGCAGAGGCAGTTTTCAGAAAATCTGTAATGCCAGAGCCTGCTTTTTTTTCTGAGGTTCTTTAAAAGCATTTTTATTTTCTCTCTCGTTTCCAGTTCCATGCTCTTACTGAAGATGTGGATGAAAGGCCCGGGCTATTTTAACAGAAATACTTTTGTTCCGCAGTTAAAATTGTCGATTTTTCTCTCTGGATAGTTAGGGAAGGAAAAAAGTGTAGTACTTTGTTTGCTAAAAGCAAGGGCAGAGTATCTCTCGGCAGAGGGGTCAGGCAATGGGATTGTCGATACGCTTCCATTTTTGAGGATACGGATTTCAGGCAACAAAATTGCACATTTATTGGCAGAAACGCATTTAATTACAATCGCTGTCAATACCATAAAATTTGACCATTTTATTTATTCATCTGTAAAATGCCTATAAATAGAGCCACTCTTTAAAGGAACCTGTATCAGTGCACTCTGCCCATATCATGAATTAGTCAGTCCTTTAGTAATAAAGTCCTTGCTAAAATAGGAAAGATCTATCTTACAGTTAAAAAGAAAAAAATGCATGTGCCTTTCTCATTAGGTGAAGGATCTTTGCATTATTTTTATGTAACTTGTTCATATGGAATGGGGTAGAGAAAGGGAGTTCATGATCACGACAGAATTCTATGCAATACTCTCTGATCCAATTACTTAAAAGTTGCTATTTTTCAGTCCTTTACTGGGAGAAATAGTGAATTAGAGAAGTGCATCATTGCAGTGGTAATTCAAACTGCAAAGCTGATAAATTCCCATAAAATAGGATTGAGGGAAATCTGACAAAATACTGTAATAAAGTAATGGAAAATGCGAACAGTGATTGCAGTTCCCACTGGCAGAGCTGCCATCAGAAGTCTGTCATTTTCCATCTTAGAATGATTAATTTCAAGTATTCTTAAAACTTTCATGAAGTAACAATGCTACTGGCAAAAACAGGGCAGGTTAGAAATAGGAACACACACCCCCCCCCTATTTTGACCGTATATAAATTATGAGAATATACAAAAAAAATAATTGGTTTTGGACATTTCTTTGCACTTGAATCTAAAATAGTTTATTTGAACTGAAAAGTCGCAGTAATCTGGACCAGTGCCTTTAGCAAGGTTGCAGAGAGATCAGTAATCTTAGCAATTTGTTGCAAACCGAGAGTAAAAGTTTTTAACCCGCAGATGGAGGGCACTATTTCTGCTTCATTCGTGTCTCTTTCTAACAAGTGAATTTTTTAAATTCTCTCTTCTTTCTTCTTCACCCCGTGTCGTACCCTGGGGTGTTCCCTGTCTTAGAGCCGCTGTGTCTGGCTGAGCTCCGAGCCTTTCCTGGAGACTATCAGAAATGGAGGAGGAGCAGAAGAAAAGTTGTTTTTTAGGTGGGGGCCGCGTTTAATGTTCACTAAAACCAAATCGAGCCTTTCCCGTGAGCGAGTGGCAGTTTTGGCCCCCGTGAGAGAAGCTGCTCACCGCCTCATAGTCCTAAATTTAACTCCCACAGATAAAAGAGCTGCAAAGCAGTGTTTGGTTCGTTCCTCGCTTGCCCTGCTGCTCCCCCCTTGCACTTTCTCTTGCCCCACTGTTTGAACATCAACGTTTTCCTCTTTTGTGTTGCATATACAATCAACTTATTTTTTAAGAAAGGCAGGATTTTGAAATTCTGTACAAACAAAATATTTATTATTTTTTTTTTCCCCAGCAGTTTTAAATTTTGCCAGACAGTGTTAAATTGCAAGGAGAATCACTGGCATGGGAAGCACAAGACCTGAATTTCTTTTCTGGTTCCACCTTCTTAGTTGAGAAGTGACTTACCGGTTCCTATCTCCTTCACATTTGTCTTTGAACTCTAAAATGTAGAAATATTATTTTACTGATTTGTTCTTTCCTCCCCAAGCCTTCTATGAGATATATTGACTATGCCATATATAAAATATAGTTAGTAATGAACTTTATAGCAAGAAAAGCCTTTTATGGTATGCCTAGGGACTGATTTGTCCAACATGACCAGGTCAGGTACTATACCCTACCGTATTAATATGCAAGGATAAAAAGTTTTTATGCTCTGAAGATGAAATTTATCCTTTTGGAGAAGGTTAGCATTAGGCCTGTGCACTTAAGTTTTCAAAAAAGCCTTAAAAATAGGTGTGTAAGTGGTGCCATCTCTCTCCTCAGGGATGATTTCCCCCCAGCCAAGTGGTACTGTGGCATATTTAATACAAGTTATTAGTTGTAAGGTCATTTTGCAGTTGAAAAAAACTGAACTTTTATTAGTGAGCCCCCTCACTGGTGTCCTCTGGTACGGCCGAGGACTGATGGAGGCATCACACCTGCTTTTCCCAAGACCTGGGCACTCTGTGTCAGACCCAGAGTCCTTCCCCATCTCTGAACTCTGCTTTTCTACAGTTATTTTGTGAATGGGAAAAAACCTGATCTGTTTCCTGGGGCTTGATTTTCCTCGCTATTCACAAACATGTTTTGGCACTAAAGTGCATTAAAAGGAAATGCCTCCTTTTAAAAAATTAATAAGATTATTGTATTTTTTCCTTGTCCAGCTATCCTGTGAAGGAGAATTGCTGCCGTTTTTCGAGCTTGCTTTATTCACAGTCATGTCAGTAGATTTCTGCCACAGTTCTGTAGATTTCTTAACATTAAAACTGTTGGTTTCATAGTACCATTTCAGTTTCTTTATATTTTGAAACAGCCAAGTGCAGAGAATGACTGAATTCTTAACCAGAACGAAATAGTGCAGGGAACATGACAGCAGAGGTAGATGTCCTAAGTCCCCATGACGTCGTGTCTTTGACTTTTTGTTTGAATTTTAGAGGTATTCGTACTACGTAGTACAATCTTCATCCAAAGATCCTTGGGAATGGGGAGTCATGCCAGGAATTTCCTGCTGTTATGGTGACATACCTGCTTTTTGCATAGTTACTGTGTAATTCTGTGGTAAATGTTCATAACAGCGCAATCTCTCTGTTGATAGCAAGAATAACGGCGTCGAGTTGCGTTATCCTCTTCCGTCTATGCGGGTAATTAATACGCGTTTTTTAGGAGTTGTTAATAGGTGTATGTACATGATTCCAGTCTGGAAAAGCTCCTCCGTGTATGTAGTGTTTGTGTGCTTGGTCTTAACGGTGCGGTAGGATCGCTACAGCCAAATTCCTGAAATCTTTTGGGGCGAGGGTGAGTGAGGGCTTAAAACCAAGACGTGTTGTAGAGCTTAGAGGATGCCATTTTCCCACTTGTCGGAGAAGTTCCCTGTTGTAAAGAAGGGATGGGCCATCCCGAGGGATCGGCTTGTTAGCGAGGCGCGGGTTTAGCTCACCAGGAGGGGGACGATCACGTTCAGAGTACGTAAAAATAATTCCAAGGGTCTGAGACGTGCAAAAGCCAAGCAGTTTGAAAGGAAGGGTCAGACGTCGCCTGCAACATCCCGGGACGGTTGGGCTGGAGGTTTTCCTTCGGTGCAGCCCACGGGGAGCGAATACACCAGATATTTGCCCACGTGAAACGTACTCCCCTCTATCTACGTGCAGCGGGAAGGTGAACAGTAAAGGCATATTTAAAATAATTGCAAAAACATCCGATCCGTAAGTTAAGCCAAGTATCAAATTAAAGCAAGCAGTTCATTTTCGCTCTCCCTAAGCTGAAAATTCCAGTATTCTTAGGAATGAAATAGAAACTCTCTGTTACGCAGTTCCTTTTCAGAGGTTGAGCACCTGTGTTTCCAAGCGAAGGAATACAGCTTGGCACTTGGCTTTCTCTGAAGTACAGTCTTCTCTCCAAGGAACTACAAAAAAATATTTTCTACATTCGGTCTTTCAATCAAGATTTCTCTGGCTTTTGTTAGCTTGCATCAGACCCTTAGAGCTATTTTGACGTGTTATATATAGGTGGGTAAATTATTAGTAGCTTTAAAAGTGTTTCCAAAGTACCTAGTTACCTCTGGCTGCGAGTCGGGGCCGTACAGGGAGTACGGCGGCGACTGGTTCATGAAGGTGGTGTGTGGGGAATAAGCCAGGTCACAGCTCTGTCGGACTTTTCTTTTCCTTGGTCAGGGCTTCCGTTTCCTTCTCGCCTCCTCTGGAGAGATGGAGATCATGGATCGTTTGTGGTTTTTTTGTTTGTTTTTTTTTTTCTGGGGGGGAAAGATTTTAGTTTAGCTTGAAATTATTTTATTCTCATTCAATAGGCACGTCACCAAAATGCTGTGTGTTACCGCATTTCCCGTTAAGTTTTTAGGTTTTGCTACTTTCCTAAAATTTAGCGTTTAACAAACTTTCTATGCTTGGAAAGCTATGTGCCTTATTTCCTAATCTCTTCGTGGAGAATAATCTAAAGCACAGTGGTGGAGATGGCAGCATTCACAGCCGCTTTTCATTCGGGGGGGGGGAGGAAAGCAGACGCTGGCCGAGGAGCGTTTCGGTGGCCCGACGCGAGTTGCCCCTTGGCTATCGAGCACTTCAAACACTGTGTGACCAGTCTTTGTGCAATAGAAATTCTCGGTTTGCGTTCGGAGGTTCCAATCCCGGCCGCCAAACGCAGGCGAGGGCGAGCTCTAGTTAAAGAGAATTCAGGTTCCTGGGGGAAAAAAAATAAATAAATACATCCCTCTGGGATGGCTCCAACAGCAGGGTGGGGGCTCGGGTTAGAAGGTCCACCACTGCCCGCTGGCGTTCGTGCTCCTAAAGCTCGGTCTCACCCGCATATTCCTAGGTCTCAGCATTCAAGAAACACTCGTGTCCCTTTGTGCCATCAGTAGAACATGCTGTCTCCGTTTCCCTGCCCGGAGCTGCGCTGTCCCTGGGTGCCGAGGCGCCCAAAAGTCATTCCAGTCTTCATTTGGTTTTGGGAAGAACAGGCTCTCACCCACCGGCATCCTCAGCCCTTACCAGCCCCCTCGTGTGTTATTTTTCAAGCTTGCTCTCTCTACAGCATCATAAGGTGAAGCATATAAAGGTGGTTTGTAATTAGGGGAAACAATCTAGTGTTTCCTATTTATGAGATTAATTTTAACAGTTTCTTTTTGGAGGTTTGTTTTGTTTGATACAAACACAGCAGGAGTATGCGTATCCCCTAAGTGGACGTTGGAGAAAGTTTGGGCTCTCCTAGCGATGGAGCGGGGTGGTGTCGGCTCGTCGGAGCATCCATATCATTGTGCCCCTGTTGTGTTTCCTAGAGCAATCATTTTTTTTTTTTTTTTTTAAGAAAAAAAAAAAGAAGTATTTTATCTAAATGCCTAATAAATAATATTATTTAAATAGTTTTAAAAATAATTTAGGACTGAGAATAAGAAGCCTCAGTTGTGAGAGAAGAGACTTAAAGTATACAGAGAGAGAAAATACCCTTAGCCTCCTAGAGCCTCTACTGAGAATTTCATGAAGATGCAGTGCCCCTTTGTCAAAGTACATTGTGATTTACTCAAGAGTGTTAATTTAAAATGAGAGACTGGTTTCCTGTGATGTTCATCTTTGTTGGCATACGTTTGAATTTCTGAATTCAGAGCTGATTTTCTTCTCGTTCAAAGTTGGTCAAGGCAAAAAAAAAAAAAAAAAAAAAAAAAGAAAAGAAAAAAAAAATAATAAACAACTTGTGCAGCAGCAACTTTTCCTGGTGTGAACTCTGGAAATACACCTTGTGCATTGATGGTTGTCACAGAGGAGTTGGTTAGTTTTCTTGCAGCGTGGAAGCGTGTTCAGACAGGCTTTCCCTGGCCGGGTTAGCGCTCGGCGAGTGATGGGGGGGTTGGAGAGAAGAAGCTGCAAAGGCCAAATTGCAAAGCACCGTGCTGGAAATTGCCCCCGCTCGGCACGGGGCGGCCGGTGTCGGGGCAGGAGGGGACCCCCCCCAACCCCTCCCCGAGCCCCACGGCAGATCCTGGCGGTGGGCAGGGATGGGAAGGTGCTGAGCGAGTTGCAGGGCACATCACCACTTCTGTGGATTTGGAAGCAAATTTGCACTTTTGCCTTTCGAGGGTGTCCCACTAAAAGAAAAAAAGGAGAAAAAAAAAAAAATGATAAGCAAAACCAACCATCAGATGAATTTCACATGTGAGGTTCTTTCCTTCTGGCATAATCTGAAAGAAAAGAACAAAACATAAAAAAACAACAAAACAAAACAAACCCCATGGTAACTATTGGATAACCTCTGCGAAACAAAAAAGGTTGTTCCTGTCCAAATACTCTATGCATTTTGGTGTTGTAAAGTATTTTCTACCCTTCCTTTTCCGAAAGCGGGCACCGTGCGCCCCACTCGCTGGGAATGCTGCGAGAATGTCACATGTACCAATTTGGACATTAATTCCAAAGCAGATGGAGGCTGGCTGGGGGGGGAGGGAATATGTTCTTTTTTTTTTTTTTTAAATTGTTTCCCTCATGTCCCTTTTCTTTTTTTTTTTTTAATTAAAAAATTTAACTCTTTGCATTTGTGCAATAACTACTTGCCATGATAATGGGCAGACCTTTGAAATGCCCCGACTACTAACACAGCACAAGATGAACTCAAACAGAAAGTGGTGTACTTTTTCCTGAGAACTTTTTTTTTTTTTTTTTAATAATAAGCTCAGTTTTTACCCCAGTGTATTGTGGTGTCTTACATTTTTAGCAGTATTTTATATTTTTTCTGTAACGCACTAAGTCTTAGATGTTTTTAGAGCTTGTTTGTTATATTCACAATCACAGATTTTAAAAAAAAAAAAAAGATCCTCACTAAGACCCAATTGACCAAAAAAAAAAAAAAGTGTCTTTTTTTTTTTTTTTTTTTTGTACACGTAGCTTTGAGAAGCCCACATTGTGTTGCTGTGACTCATCTTTTGTAACATTTTATTTCTTGGTATTTGTTTAAACATAAAAAGTAAGAGTTTATATGGCTGGCAGTAACAGGGCAGCGCTCCCTCCGTCAGCAGAATGGCATTGTTTCTTCTGTCTTTGTTTGGTTAGCCATATAATGTTTGTTCTCAGCACTGTACAACGGTCCCTATATGATATGGAGAAGCAATATCACTGTATGAAACTCACACGATGTATTATTATTATTATTATTCACTAGCACCCTAGGTGTGATAATTGAAGTAAATATCTTTTATACAAACACAATTACGCGTGGGCTGTCTTTATTAAAGGTGAGACCTGAGTCCAAGCAGCAAACATTTACATTCTGGTTCTCTTCACGTGGTGGCCAGGGGCGTGAAGGGGCCGGGTTTGGTGGGAATTTGTGCCTGTCCAGGGGAGGAAAATGTATTTCTTGTGTATCAATGTCTAGGGGGGTGGAGGTGTTTTCCGTACCTTGAACACTGAAGTTTCAGATTTCCAACCTGTATCCTTTTTTCAGTGGAATTCAAGTGTGCTGATTCCTGCTGCAGTCCACGGGAGGTGGACACCTGGCTTCGTGGACAGAAAGGATGTATTTTGGGTCTGAGACTGCAAAGGGGGGGGGCTTGTTCTGAGCTCCATAACAATATATTAGCTATTTTTTTAAAAAAAAAATCAGATTAAAGACATTGTCTGAGGTCAGAAATGTTCTAGGTTCAACAATGAAAATGTAAAAGAATTTTCCCAGCTATTTGGCTCGCTGTTTATTTTTACAGACACTTTATATAAATCCTCTTCTAGTGCCTTATGAGATGTTGTTCCTGTAAACATACCTGGTACCTACAGAGTGTAGAATCTGAAGTTTGGTAAGGAGCGGATGTTGCAATCCATCAGTGGAGTTAAATCTTTTAAAAACTAGCAGAATCAGTCTCTAGCTGGGTATCAGGCAGAGTGTGTGTGTGTGTTTGTGCCTGCCTGTGTGCTGCTGTTTTACCTGACCTGCTCGTGTCTGAGTTTTGAACTGTGAATCACGGGTTGTTTGGAGGGGACCTCCATTTATTTACGTCATCTCCTGCGGCGCATCTTAACGCCTTTTTCCTACCAGGCTGTGAGATAGTGTGTTGTGTCCCTCCTCGTAGCTTGACTTTCCTGCTGATTATGGTCTGTTTGGCACGGCAGGAGGAGTTCTGGGGGGCCAGGCTGGAAATTTGCTGTGGTTCTGTCCTAGAAAGTCTGTGCTGGGGAGTTGGGCTGGGCTTTTCCCCTCCCTCTCAGCCAAGATCCATCCCGCTGGTGTCACCCTCCGGACCCTGATGCAGCGGAGACCTTCCCCCAAGTCCATGTTTGTGTTCGATGTGTGCCTTTGCCATCTTTGGGTTTGATTAGTTCTGCAGGATGGGGTGGCATCCTCTTCAAAATATATGGGAAATGCTATTTTATGCCTTCATTTCTTTATAAATGTGCGGTTTCTGCTCTTGAAATGTCCATGACAGGTTGTTCCACGGGATGTAAGGGTTCTATGTTTTAACACTGTTTTTCCCCCCTACTATTTAATGACTGGTCAAACTGTTGCTTGCTATAAATGGCATTATCTTGTATAATTTGGCCCTGATCATATTAGGCTTGATACTAAATATCTCCACTTCTAGAGTGCTATGACTCAAGTTGGTTAATTTGTATATTTATAACCTGCACTTTTGTTTAGGTTTGGTGGTGTTGGCCCTGGACTGCTGGAGTCACACACATGGCCATTAGCAACAGATGCCTTGTACTTGGGAAAGCACAGACCTGGTACAGAAGTGGCTGGAGGGGGTTCATTGTAGCTCAGAAGCATGAATCAAGGATAAAACTAGGTTTGGGGAAAAAAAAACAACAGGCTGTCTTCTCAAGCCTGATTCCCCAAAAGTTTATTTTTAGGCATCTAGGAAGGCAACCAGAACCACAAGGGTGCATCTCAGAAGTCAGGAGTGCAGGCTTATGGTCGTCCATGGAGGTAGTTGGATCTTCCATGACAGCTTTATTGGTAGCCCTTCAAAAGGATGTCAAAAACCTTTTCAGAAGGACAAGCGTGTGCTGTGTGTTCCCATAGACCCTTACTGGTCAGCACTGGGGCATACCGGGATGTCACCACTGTTCCTGTGGGCAAATAGCTGCTTCTGGAGATAGATGCTGTCGCAAGAGTGGAAATACTGTGGGCACTTGCCGAGTTAATGGGAGAAATCCTCATTTATTGGGTCCGTAAGGGCAGGAATACGTTAGCACCAGGTGAGCACCTCGGGGACTGGCCCAGGGCTCGCTCCTGCCCCACCACCAGCCAGGGGTAGTTTGTCTTTCAGTGGGAAAAGGGGTATTTTTTTCATAACATGGTGTCTTGTTCCTGCCAGGTAAGGACATACCGTGAGCAGCTGAGGTGGTGCTTTTGGGCCCCACTGCTTTCCATTCCAAAATGCTATCGTTTTCTTCTAAGCCTTGCTGTTTTAATGGAAGTGGTGAAGAAATTGAGCGCTTGCCAACAGAGGGCTTCAGAAAACATGATTTGATTACAGTAGAGCATTTTATTTTCTTTTTGCTCCAAGCTATGGGAAACTGATAAGAAAATTCAAACTGTTTTCTTGAACTCTTCCTAGTTACCCATGTAATTATCTTAGAACCCTTGGAAATAATCCGTTCCTCTATGAAATCTCTTTCCTTGCAGGGCGGATTTATTAAGCAGAACCGTGTTTCTTTGCTGGGGGCTGTTTATTTTGGAGTGGCTGGGCCAGGAGAAAAGGGAAGGAGAAATCCTTCAAACCTTTCCTTCCTGGCAGGCCCTCAAAATATGAAAAGGGGAGGGGGGGGGAAGGAGGGGAGGGAGCACAAATCTCCTGCCCCTTCTCTGCTGGCAGCTGGCAGAGAAACCGGGGACCTGGGCAGTGAGCTGCTGTAGGACCCGCGCTCCTCTCGCTGCCGGTTGGTAGCTCATTTTGCTCTTCCCCAAGGCCTCTTTCACCAATGGACCCGAGGGCACTGGTGAAAAGGGCTGCAGGGAACTCAAAGAAGGATGTGTCGTAATGAGCCTGGCAGCTGGGGTGAGGAGGTCTTCTCCCTGTGCTCCCCACGACCCTTGGTCACTTGGGGAGATGAAGTCTCTCAAACTTTGGCTTCAGGGTGTTGGTTTTTTTCTTGTCTTTTTGACAGCGCATGAAAATGAAAAAGAAAAGGGTTGTTCTTGCTGCCTTCACTGGTGCCAGCCCCAGCCCTTGCTGGGACTGCATATCTCCATACGCCCCTGAAGGATGTCACTGGAGGTTCTTGATGTCTTCTCCTACAGCATCTTTGTCTCTAGAGCAACTTCATCACTTCATTCTTGAAGTTTTCCAGGACTGGTAACTGTGGCTAAAGACTAGGTAGATTGTGCTAGAACTTGGAGATGGATTTCAGATGTTGTCATTCCTTTTTCCTCATCTGCTTTCCTTTTTTCAACCTTTTAGAAAGCTTGGAGAAGGTCTGATCAGAGAATAGTCTTGTGGCAGGAATGGAGGCAATAAACAAGGATGGCCTAATTGATTGCTACTCAGCAAAGTTGCAGGCTGATATGTTTCCCAGACTAACACAAACGAGGCATTTTAGCTACATGAATGCTCTCAGAGCTGACTGACCTTTCCTCCCTCCTTGGAGATTTCTAGGGAGGTTGCTTTAGAATGTCCTGAAAGCCCAGTTCTTCTGTGACATCTGTAGTGTTGGTTGGGATCTTTGGAGCGCTTGATCTCAAATATCTTTATTCACTCTGGGGAGACTCTTGGAAGAATATACGCCCTGTGGGTGCTGGTGATTTTTCATTGTCTTATGTGAGGCGAGGTGGACCTCAGCAGATGGCTCAGCTGGGTCTTAACTCTGAACAGATTTGCACCTGAGAGGAGACTGCTAGGTTTGAGAGACAGGGCTCTGATGCTTTGTAGAAGAGAAATGTTCGGTTATTCTCTGCCTTCTTGTCCTGTTTCTCAGCCTACTGACAGCTCACTGCAATGGTGACCCCAAGGAAAAGGCTTTGCGTGATGTTAAGACAGATTGAATGACTCCCACACAGCTTTGGACCATGCAGAAATGCTGTCCTACGCTATGAAAAGGTCAGGACAGAACTAGAACCATTGATATGTACAACTCTGAAAGGCCTTTGACAACCTTCCTGTTGCGGGAGGGATTTTGGCTCAGATCCTTCTTCCTTGGCATCTTCACAGACCAAAAAGAGGACAGAGATAATCACCTGGTTCATCCAGGATTCAATCTGCAGCATAGGGATGGTGTCCCCCTCATCCCTTTTAGCTACGAAGCACGGAGTCATCTCCCTTTGATTCTCCTGGAAGAAGAGCAGGACTTTGGGCAATAACAGTAGTGTCTTTTTCAGACTTCCTTAAAAGCTAAATGCCAAGTGTTTCAAGAGCCTGAAATCGCGCCTTTGTTTATGTGTAAACCTGGGAGCTCTGGCATCAGATAGAACCCGAGGTGAGACTTTGTTGGCTTGAAAAGGCTCACGGGAGAGAGGTGCCAAAAAGCCTGAGCGTTTATTCCGGCGTGGGGAAGGACGATTTCGACTTCGGAGCAAGTGTCCCCAGCAACTTGGTCGTTAACCAGAGTGGCCCAACCTGGGGAAAGGTGAATGAGGTGGAAAAATCAAAGGGCTTGTGGCAAGACCCAGTTTCCTGCTTCTTCCCTTGGCTCCCACTCCTCCTGGCAGGCTCAAACACCAGTGTTTGTGTTGAGAGCGTCTCCAGCTTTGTGCCTGGGTTTCTCAGCCTTCATGTCGAGGTACTCCAAGATTTAGTTATCTTGCCATCATCTTCCTTCCAGTCAATAAAATAGTCTTAAAACCTTTGAAGTAGTGGGTTTCAGTGCACTTCAGTTGACTTCTGAGAGGGTAGTTTTTCAAAGAAAGCTGCTGGCGTGCCACATCACTTCTCTGCTTGTTTGCTTTTTTTTTTTTTTTTACAGTTTTATGTAAATCCAAGGAGGCCAGACAGGAATGGAGGGAGATTAAAAAGTTACCATAAGGCAAATCAGGGTGTGAACTCGCAGAGCATCAGCTAATTTGCAGTAACTGCCCATGCGTGTGCTCCTGCCCTGCAGATCCCTTCAGCAATACCTCTTACCTCTCATTTCCTTCGGGCTCAGAGGATGCACGTGAGCAGTTCCTCCAGTCTCGTGGATGTGTAGCAAGTTACAGCCTATCTCACCCCAAGGTGATGTATTCATCTGTCTGTATCCTCAGTAATCAAGCCACCATCTTATGGAAAGATTGCCTCTCATTTATTTATGTCTGGCCTTATAACTTCAAACTAAGTTGCTAGTATGTCTTAATTTTCTCCATCTGTGAAAACAGATGCTGTTTATTTTGGATGATTTGCCAAGGGAGTCCAATTGCTGGGGCTTGTTACAGGAGTCAAAGTTGCTGTTGCTCCGTGGCAGCGCTGGGCTCGCCGTCTCGCATCGCTCCCGATGAGCCCCGACATCTGCTGGGCTCCGAGCTCCCTGTGGACGTGCCCGAGGAGCCCGTGCCTCCTCCGGGACTTTCTTCCCTCCATCTTCACTACAAGGATTTTAACTTGCAGCTTTGGAGGAGCGCGAGGGTGACGGTGCTATCCACAGTGAAAGGAGCGTGAGACGCATCTAAGTCTTTTATTCCCTGTTTAGGACCGTTGGAGGCACATTTGTTTGGAGGTACCTCCAGACTTGCCAGGACAGACATCTTCTTTACAGCATCCTTGCTGAGCAGAGGCTCTTTCTAATCACTCGTTCAGTTTGGGGCAGGAGATGATGCTTTTCAAGAGCCTTGCCCATATTATTCATCCTGCTGGATGACCAGTCTTTTGCAAAGGGGTTGGTTCCTCGCGGAGGGTCAGATTCTCCTCCCCACTCATGTTGGTGTCCTGGTTCGAGCGTTTCCTCAGGCTGGATGGTCAGGCACAGAGAAAAAATTTGCTCGGTCATATCAAATCTTAATTTAAATTAAGAAAACCCTGATGAAGGAGGAGAGTTCACCCGGCCTATCTAGGGACTTCACAAGTGCCCCATCCAAAAATCCTGTAGCCCAGCTCCCCTCTGCTCGGCCACCTTCCCAAGGGCTCCTTGGGGAGCAGAAGGTGTCCTTCAGTAACGCTCCAGTCTCTGCTGCTTGTTTTCTGGGCATCAGACAAGGCAAAACCAGACCCACCGGTGCCCAGCAGCGCTGCGGTGTGACGGCAGGCAGGGCGGGCAACCTCTGCCGGCGTTGGGTTGCCCAGTTCATCCCTTTCCCTCCTAAGGAGATGGCAGTGTCAGGCCTGGTTTCTCCTTCGCCTCAAAAGTCGGGGGCGACGGAGTTTGAGGCTAAAGATAACGTGGATTAAAATCCCAGTTTCCCCAGGCCTTCATCTCCTTTGTCCCGTTATCTTCTGCAGCACCTCTCCCTCTTCTTCCATGAGGCTTAGGAGGAATTAGCACATCTGAGGGGTCAGAGCGAGGGCTTTCCAGAGCACAGCAGCTCAGAGGAGACAGAGCGAGGGCTTTCCAGAGCACAGCAGCTCAGAGGAGACAAAGGCAGGTTTGCTTTTGCCGGGTCTCAGCGCTGGAGCTGACCCCACCATCCTGGGAGAACCGTCCACCCGCTGCTGGGGGTGAAGGGTTGCTGGCAAGAGAAGTGACGAGCTCGCGGGTGGCCACTGCCCCCTTTGGAAAAAGAAAGTTATGATTTTTAAAAAAAAAAAAAACCAAAAAAAAGACCCCACCAAAAAGCTACTGTGAAAAAAGACACTGAAGGGGAGATGAGAGAGAAGCTCCAGGCACTTTGGTTGCTTTCAGTGTTGGACATGGTTCCAGTCCTTTCTGCTTTCATGGTCGGTCTGTAGAAGCCTGCCCGACGCCAAGGCAGTGAAACCCAAGGGAAGGGAGGATGTGGCTTTCTTTAACATGGGGAGATGTATTTCTCCTTCTTTCTCCTAAGAAAAAACTCAGTTTTCTTAGCAAAAAAAAAAAAAAAAAGATCATTTAAGAGAGAAACTCGGGAGCTGGGATGCAGGGCTCAGATCTCCACCAAAGCTCAGTTTTTCAGAGGGTTTGGGGTTTTTTTTGGCAGGATGGGAGGGAGGGACAGTGTCTGGCCCCGGTCATCTCTCTGCTTGGCTCCTGGGATGGTGCAGCCCGGGCTCACCAGCAGCATCAGGCCCTTTGCACGGTGACCCCAGCAGCCTTGTTCAGAATTGGGCCCCACAGCCCATGTTTGGCTAGGAATAGCTTCCCAATTGCATTTTAATGCAATTTAAAGAGACGGCCAATTAAATAATTAACCGTAGGGAAGAGGCTTTCTTCTTTCCAAATCTTGTTAATGCAAATATTTTGCGTCAGGCCACCCATGTTTCGGGAGCGATTCACAATTTCTTGCGAAACACTGACCTCCAGTGGGACTGTGCCTTTATCGCAGCTGCTCCCAGCTCCTTCCCCAGCCTTTGATTTGGGGCCTATAAGAAAAATTTGGGGCTTATAAGAAAAATTTGGGGCCTATAAAATGCAGGTGTGCAGGGGAAAAATAAATCTGTGCGTTGGCTCTGAAGCACCTTCCTTTCCCTGCAGGCAGGCTTGGTCCCTCACGAATAACTTTGGGATCGCATTTCTGATAAAAAGGGGGAAAATTTGCCCTGGCAAAGCCCCTCCGTCCTGGGAAGGTAGCATTGAAGATGCTCCGAGGGCTGGAGCACCTCTTCTATGAGGCCAGGGTGAGGGAGTGGGGGGGTTCAGCCTGGAGAAGAGAAGGCTCCAGGGAGACCTTAGAGCTCCTTCCAGTCCTTAAGGGGGCTCCAGGAGAGATGGGGAGAGACTCTTTGTCAGGGAGAGGAGCCATAGGATGAGGGCAATGGTTTTGAACTGGAAGAGGGGAGATTTAGCTCAGATATTAGGAAGAAATTCTTTCCTGTGAGGGTGGTGAGAGCCTGGCCCAGGTTGGCCAGAGAAGCTGTGGCTGCCCCATCCCTGGAGGGGTTCAAGACCAGGTTGGATGGGGCTTGGAGCAACCTGGTCTGGTGGGAGGTGTCCCTCCTGATGGCAGGGGGTTGGAACTTGATGATCTTTAAGGTCCCTTCCAACCCAAACCATTCTGTGATTCTATAATTGGCCTCAGGCACGACTTCTCTCACGCCCCCATCACCGCTCCGAGTCCAAGAGACTCTGGACTCCAGGCTCCTCAGGGCATCAAGCCCCAGGCGAGGACCCCCCGCCTCTGCGGATGGTTTCCAGCAGCTCCCAGGACTGGGTGAACTGGAGCTGAGCCGCACACACTTCCCACCTCTCCTGTGAAGCCCTCAGAGAGGGCAGGCGGCCCCGCGGGCACCTCAGTCTGCCCTCGCTTCTCCCCGGGCACGGCTGCTTCCCTGGCTGTTGATAAATGAAGATTTTTTTTTTTCTTAGTGGTTTTTTTTGGGTTTTTTGTTTTTTTTTTTTTGCCTCCCAGCCGTCTGGAATTCAGGGAAATAATTGCAACGGGAATTATCAGGGAGGGACTGGAACAGCTGGGACCTGAGCTTTCACCCACCTGGAAATTCAGGCTGGGAGGGATGTATCCTGCATCCCTGCTGCGGGGGGGGAAGAGGGGGGAAGGGGGGCGACACGCGGGGTCTGAGCCCTGATCCGAGCACCTTTTTTTTGGCCAGGCTGAGGCCCAGAGGTTGCTGGCAACTGGGGATGAAGGTGAAACAAGTAGATTTCTGCTGCGGGACGGGGCTGCTACTTGATGGGGCTCTGTGTTTGAGGATGGATTTGCCCGGTGGGGGGGGGGGGTGGGGCTGGTACCCCCCCTCCTCCCACTGGAGCTGGGTTTTGGCCCCGACGTCTCTCGGTTGCTTCACATCTGGGTCTGGGGTTATCCGAGGGGAACTGGAGGCTTTTTGTTTGGCTCCTGGAGCGTTCCAGCCAGCGCCTGTTGTGGTTTAGGGTGTGGGTTTTACTCGAAGGGGGTTGGGGGGGGGGCAACTGGAAAAAGGGGCTCGTTTGCGGAAAATTGGCCGAGCAGGGATGCTGCTGGGGCTGCGCAGCCTCCCCCAGCCCCTCGGGGCAGGATTGGTCCCACCTAAGCCCCTCTTGGGAGGTGTCCCCCACCCCCATCCACCCGGTTTGTGTCAGTCCCAGCACCCGCAGCCGGTGGTGTCCTGCCTGGAGCCCACCTCCATGTGCAACCAAGGAGAGGTTCGTGGGCTCGGCTCCCCTTACCCCTCTCCAGGGATTTTTTTATGTCCCTTTGGTGAAATTTGGGGGGTTTTAGGCCACCCCTGTGTGACGGCCCTGGCTCTGTTTTCCAGTGCGCTGCGCGGAGCTGCAGATCCAGCTGACGGAGGCCGTGTCCACCATGGCTGGCCAGAAGGAGCTCATTGCCAAGCTGGAGCACGACCTCAGCACCATCCAGACCCTGTCCACCGTGCACCGCCCGGACGCAGAGGTAACCCTGACCCACAGCACTCAGGTCCCAGCAGCGGGCAGGGACCATAAAACATCCCCAGGGGTCGACCATCGCTGATGGAGGGGCCAAAAGTAGGCATGGGAGTTGTTCTATCACCTCTTCCTTTTTTTCTTGTTTTTTTTTTTCCCCTTTTTCTCCCATGCCCTTGCAATGGGATGGTGCTGCATTGGAAGGGGGGTGGCGGTGGCAGTGGTGGCATCCAAGGACCATCCAGCCCTTCTCCTTCCCAGGGAAAGGCTGGGATCTGAGGGTTGAACACCAGCCTCTCCATGTTGTCTCAGTCTTGATCCTTACAGCGTGCCAGTTTGGCAGCGATGCTTCCCACGGGGCTGCGGGTGCCGGGGTGGTCACAAGACCCAGGAGGGTTTTACTATGGCCAGGCACCTTTGGGTGGATGGGAGATGCTTAATCTCTTCTTCTTGTGGTGCCCAGGGTGCAGCTGTCCCCAGCTTGGAGAAGATACCTGAGCCCATCAAGGAGGCCACGGCGCTGTTTTACGGTGAGAGACAGGCACAGAGATGGGGGCCACACGCTGAGGTGCCATCCTGGTGCCATGGGGAGGATGGTCACCTCTCCAGGGATGGTGGCATGAGGATGCTCCTAAGCAGGCGCTGCCATCACTGCTTGGAGTGTCCTTCAGTGGGGCCAGTGGTGGGTTTTCCGTGCTCGGTGGGGTTTGATGGTCCTCTGGCTGCTCCCAAGATGTGCAGCGGGCACATGCCAGGCCCGGCTCCGTGCCGAGCCGGTGAACCCAGGCTGAACCAAACACCCGGCTCTTTCTGCATCAAACCCCCTCCGGAGCCAACAAACTCAATATTTCCTCTACATTGGCTTTTGTGCCGAGGTCTGCCGGAGAAAATGAATCAAACAAATAACGATGCTTGGCTCCTCTGGAAGACAACCCACTTCCTTTCTTCCTTTTCTTCTTTTTTTTTCCATTTTTTTTATTTTTGTTGGTTTTTTTTTTTTTTTTTTTGCTTTGAAAGGTTTTGAAAACACATGATAAACAATATCACAGCAACAGTCCCACCAAGCCAAACAACCTGCAGCCACCCATCCTGCGCTATGAATAGCTCCTCTGTGCTATTGAGTTGAGTCACGGCCTCGGGGACGTATTTCTCCTTGGCCATGGATGCTTCCTGCTGCTGGGAAGGCAGAGTGGGAAGGGATGACCTCAGCCCACTCACCCTACCCCAGTGACCCTGCAAACCCCGACCATGGGGGGCAGATCACCCACAAAATGGGGCTCCCGGGCATTGCAAGGTGGTGATGGCTGGGGGTGAGCAGCCCCTGCTCTTCTGGGGTGGCTGAGAGAGGAGAAAGTACAAAAGGGAGGGGACCATTCTGTGAGGAGGGGATGGGAAAGAAGAGCAGGGGGATGTCCCTGCTCAGGGCAAGGGGGTTGGGACCATCTGATCTTTAAGGTGCGTTCCGACTCTACTCGTTCTATGGAGGGGCTGGTTGAGCCACGGGGTCTTTCCTTATGGCTACGGCTGCTGCAGAATCTATGGGGCAGAGTCGTGGCAGGGATGGGGAGGGCTGGGGTCATGGGAAGGCAGCCATGGGTTGCCCCAAATAATGCAATTGAGGAGTGAACTTGTCCATTCCCAGGATAAGTCCCAAAAAAATGAAAAAAATGGTGGATGGTGGGACATCTGCCAGGTCATCTCTCATACCCAGCCTTGTCTGCAGGTCACCCGCCGTCCCCTGGCACCTCGTTCCCTGAGGGGCAGGTGGACTCGCTCCTCTCCATCATCTCCAGCCAGAGGGAACGCTTCCGGGCCAGGAACCAGGAGCTGGAGGGGGTAGGTCTGGTGGGGAGGGTGGCCGGGGGGGGCTGCGGGACCTGCCATCTGGATCTGGCTGCTTTTGTGACCTGCAGGGCATTTAACACCAGCACCACTGCAAGAGAAGAACATCTCCCACTGTCAGCAGGACCAGGGGCTCCCCCAGCCCCTCGGTGTTGCCCCAGTTCAAGGACAGGTCCAAATCCCAGTCACCTTCCAAATCCTCTGGCACAGCGTTCGGGGGTGCCAGAGGAGAGCACACAGGGAATGTGGCTTGGGGTAAAAAACCACAGCTCTACAAATTGAAATGCAGCTCAAAATAACCTCCTTAAAGCTGGCAGGTTGGCTTTGCCACCTCCTGTAGGGGCCAGGTCTCAGCCCAAAGCCAACCACGGCCACCATGGCTGCCCTGGCCCAACTTCATCCACGGAGGGACTGGGTTCATTAACGGCTCAGGACTGGGGACCCCATTTGGTGGCAGCTGGGACGATCTTAATTGGGGAGCAATTTTAATTCAAAGCCGTGGGATTTAAATTACAAAGAGGGAACTGAACCCTGGCTGGAGGCACCAAATCTACCCCTGCTTCTGCCTCCCCCCCCTCCCCTGCCCCGGGTCAGACCCTGTTCTCCCATCGGCCCCCCTGCTAACCACCCCCTTGCTCCCCCCGTGCAGGAGAACCGCATGATGCAGCACACAGTGCATGCCCTGCAGAGCGAGCTGGACAACCTGAGAGCTGACAACATCAAACTCTACGAGAAGATCAAGTTCCTCCAGAGCTACCCTGGCCAGGTGAGTGTCTGTCCATCTGTCTGAGTTCACATGGACAGACAGATCCCCCCAAACACAGACTGTTACCCTATGTGTGCTGGAACAATGGGGAAATTGGACATTACCCGCATGCACCTTACATGAAAGTTAGAAAATTGGAGCTAATTGGGGTGCAAAAGGGTGCAGTGCTCTGCCTGTAGGAGCAGGTCCCCAGCCTCTCTGTTGGGAAGGTATTTTTTAACCATGCTGAAAGGTGTCTGGTATATTTGATGCCAGAAACTCAAATTTCCTCCCTGAAAAAGCTGCTGCAAACCCCTTCTATGCCCACTGCTGGCAGCATGATGCTCCAGCAGGAAAGTCATGGATGCTCCTGCCCGACCAGGCAGCAAATGGTTAAACCAGAGCCTCCTGCAATAAATCCCTGCAGTTAGAGCATGAAAAATAATTCATCCTGTCACACCTATGCTCCTTTCCCACCACCCTGAACTTCTTGTGGCCAGCAGAGAGAGCTGCTCTGCTTCCTGCTCTCCTGGGCCGACAGGACCCGTTCCCAAAAGAGCAGAAACCAGCCCAAAAGCATCCCAGTAACGCCAGGAGGTGGCTGGGGAGCAGGGTCAGACTTTGGTGGACCCTGCTGTGGCCCTGCCATGTCCTTTGGGGGTTCCATCCCTGGAAAGCCCAGAGGCTTCTGTGAGCAGGTCAGGCTGCTGCCTGGGGAGCTTTTAATTGCAAGCCCTTCCTCGGTCACAGCTGGGCCACCACGGCCTCGGGCTTTCCTAATAACTGCAAAAGGGACAATAACCAGTGAAGGCACATCGTTCCCATGCCAGCTCCTCCCCCAGAGCTGCTGCCTTTCCACGCTGCTGGACTCAGCCTCTTTTACGGATGGGTATTTTAATAGCCTTTGGGGATGGGAAACTCCTGCAGCCATGAGGGAACCCTTATTTGGCTCTTTTATTTATGTCCCGGTGATGACGCTGGGTCGGCCCCTGTGACATTTTTGCCCATTTCTCCCACGGAAGATCATCCCCATGTTTATCTCCTGCCACAAGGCAACCCCTGAATGCCATTCGCATGATCTAAAGAGCAAAACCCTTCGATGGAGCAGAGCGTGGGGCGGGGGGGGGGGAAATTGCATAATTCCCCACCTAATCGGGCATGTGACACGTTAAAAATAATCGTCAAATATCATTCAATAAGGCCAGGCTGTAGTGAATTCATCGCCCCTAAATCGGGAGCTGGTCTCATCGCTGGCTTCTGCTGACCCGTGGATCGTGTTGCGGCGCGTAAGGGCATGGTGGCTCAAGGTCTCTTTGCAGTAGGGGTTTGACCCGTGGGGATGAAAGGTGGCCACCGGCCAGGGGGCTGGGGTGGCCCAGCAGGACAAACAAGCAGCACGTCGTAATGGGTCCGGAGGGACCACGGTAAATGTCAGCGTCGCCGTGCCGGAGGGGCAGAGCTGGAGAAGGCACGGAGCTGGGGTGGGAGAGGTGGACCTACAGCCCCTTCCAGTCCCTAAAGGGGTGGCGCGGACGGAGTGATTGACTTCACCACCTAGAGTGAGGTAGTGAGATAGTCATTGAGGTGAAACAGTGATTTAACAAAATCAGCAAGTAGTGCAATAAAACCTGTAGGAAATGCAGTAGTGTTTTACAAGATTCGGTGTCA
>JAOQGH010000006.1:10554884-10576307 GCA_025769975.1 Gallinago jamesoni | reverse complement strand
ACCTACTGGCCACACTCTTCCCTCTGCAGCCCAGGATTTCATTGGCCTTCCTGGCCACAAGAGCACACTGCTTGCTCATTGCCATTTTGCTGTCTGCCAGGACCCCCCCAGATCTTTCTCTTTGGAACTTGTCTCCAGCAGGTCCACCCCTCCCCTGTCTTGGTGCCTGACATTCTTCTTCCCCAGGTGCAGGACCCTACACTTGTCAAACGACAGCAGTTTTGAAGGCTGGGGGCTCCCTTGGCCAGGGTCCATCTGGCCGTGGTGCTCTTCCCCTGTGGCTGTCCCTCCATGGGGACACCCGGTCCCATGGGAGAGGTGACAGCAGCCGGGGGAGGGACAGGAGGGCACCTGGGAATTGCAGTGGGGTTATCTTGATGCCGAAATCTCAGCGGTGGGATGCTACCATGCCCTGCTGTGGCACAGCCAGGCATCTATGCCACAAACCCTAATAACATGTGAACCCCGATAACCCCCTTAATAGGGCAGCCCTGTTATTAAGCTGGGTTTTGAGCTGGGGGGGGGCAAAAATAAAGGCAGGCTCCTCTGCACGGCCCTGCTGGAAGGTGCCGGCTGGTAATAACTGTTTTATTGCTTCCTGTTGTGTCAGACATCTGATGGCAAGCCGGGGCCGAAAGCTGGTGCAGCATATGGAGCAGCCCCCCTTTCTCCCCCCATCCTCCCCCTCCGCCTTATTTACAGAGTCTCCTTGGAGATGGGCCTCGCAGGCTTTTCCAGCTCGGAGAGGAAGCGGAAAAATATTTACCTCGCTTCCCCCCCCCCCGCCAAAAAAGTCTGTTCTCATTAGGGCAGGAAAACATAAACGAGGCACATAATGTGGGAACACGGCGTGGAGAGCACTGGGGGCAGGGATGCCAAGGGGGCTGTGGGCAGGGACCCTCCCCAGGGTGTCCAAGCCCAAACCCTTCGTTTCCCAGCCCTGGCTTTGGGGGGGTGACATGCTGAGGGTGGCAGGAGGACATTTAGCCATCCCACCACACACCCTGGGGACTTTGCAAAGCCCTTCCCAGTGTGGCTGCATCCCTGGGGATGCTCCAGGATGGGGGGGGGGAGGGGGGGGGGGTTGGGGCAGTGCCCCCCCTCCAGGCATTGCTTTAGCAGCACGACAGTTTGCAAAGCCAGGGTGAGGATGGAAAAGCTGCACCTCCGAAATGCCCTGGTTATTCCTTTAATCTTTAATTATGGGGGACTTTTTTAACATCGACCAGGGCAGAACAGACACTCACGAGCTGCCAGCATTCTGTGAGGGTGTGAGGGTCTCCCCCGGTGCTGGCTTGCAATGGAAAAAAAAAATAAAAATAATAAATAATTAAAAAAAAAGGATGGGAATTGGCTGTGTTTCCCTGAATGATGCCCCAGCCATCGATCACCGAGCAATGCCGGGAACGGCTCCTGGCCAGTACAGCCAGAGCTCCACCAGCCCAACCCAGCCCTTAGAGCCCGGTGGGAAAGCTCAGCCCTTAGCTGCGGGTGGCCTTTTAATTGGAAAAACCCCGGCTCACAGCCCCGTGGTACCTCGGGGTGGGTAGTGTTTCTTTTCCCCATCCCTGGGGTGGCTATTGCCCCTGGAAAACAAAGAGTCTGGGCGTGTGGTGAGCCCACCCTCGGTCCTGGCAGCTCCACTGGGATCAGCCCTAGCCAAGGGCTAGCTGCTGGCTGGCGGTGAGCCACCAGGCGAGTTGGAGTTTGTGCCAGCTTTTTGGCACAACCCGGTGACCCGAAGGGGAAAGAGATTGTGCTGGAATTAAGACAAGGAGAAGGAGGGATGTGGGGGGACGTGCTGCCGATGCAGTCTCACCGGTCAGATGTGCCTGGCACCAGGTAAGATGTGATGGGTTGCCAGTTTGAAAAGGAGCTATTGACCCCCCTTGTCTGGGTGCCCCTGTCGGCCAGTTCCGCCCCCACCACACAGACCACTTGTCTGGATCACAAGGCACCAGTTTCTCTAGAAGGAGGCTGTGGGGAACCGTAGCAAAAGCCTTGGAGAAATCACTCTGTTGCACCGTTAATGGGGCTTTGCCCCTGTTGCTTTAGTGCTTTGTCCCCATTGCAGGGGGCTTTGTCCCCATGGCATGCTGCTTGGTCCCCACAGAATGCTGCTTTGTCCCCATGGCACAGGGCTTGGTCCCCAGGGAATGGTTCTTTGTCCCCATGGAATGGTGCCTTGTCCCCATGGCATGATGCTTGGTCCCCACAGAATGCTGCTTTGTCCCCGTGGCACAGGGCTTGGTCCCCATGGAATGGTGCTTTTTCCCCATGGAATGCTGCTTGTTCCCCATGGAATGGTGCTTTGCCCTCATGGCACAGGGCTTGGTCCCCATGGAATGCTGCTTTGTCTCCATGGCATTGTGCTTGGTCCCACAGAATGGTGCTTGGTCCTCATGGAATGCTGCTTGGTCCCCATGGCACAGTGCTTGGTCCCCATGGCATGGTGCTTTGTCCCCATGGAATGCTGCTTGGTACCCATGGAATGCTGCTTTGTCCCCATGGAATGGTGCCTTGTCCCCGTGGAATGGTGCTTGGTCCCCATGGCCCAGGACTTTTTTCCTGTTGCAGTAGTGCTTCATCATCACTGCAGGGTGCTTTGTCCCTGCTCTCTCAGTGCTTTGTCCCCTGCCCTGGTGCCTTGCCCCGTGGCAGGGATGCTGCTGTCCCTATGAGCTCAGCACTGTAACACAGAAACAGGTGACAAAAAAAAAAACCAAAAAAACCAACTCACCCCAATGTAACCTCCAGCAGCAAATCCCGGCGTTCCCACCCGCAGGGGAGCGGTGCCAGGGCCAAAGGCAGCACCGCAGCCCTGTCACGACCTCCTCTGACGTCTTTTCTTGCCCAGAATAACTGTCCCCACCGGCAGCTGGGGGGGGGTGGGGGGGTGGGGGGGACCAGCACGTGGCCTGCCAGCTACGTGGCCAAAATTAGCCGGGGAGGGAGCGGGGGCGGAGGGAAACCCACACACCCCCCTGGGGCTTGGCTGGGCTCCCCGAGGCAGGCAGACACCCCTGGGGAGGCTGAGCACCCTACTGTGACACCCCCAGGATGGCAGGTCCTCCCCCAGGCATCCTGCAAAATCCATGGAGGATCATCAAGGGAGGCGATTTAAGGCACGATTTTATGAGATGTGGAGCCATCCCAGGGATGCTGGGGGGACAGGAGCTGATGGGGGGATGGATGCACCCCAGTAGCAAGCCGGCTGCAGCTCTGGGGTACCTCGTCGGCATCCTGGCTTCCCCCCTTCCCCCCCCCGTCAAATCCTTGTCCTGAACATCCAGGATCTGGGGCCTTTCGGGTGTCCGTCGCTATGGAAACCCCTGCTCACAGAGCTGGTCCACACCGAGCCTGTCTGTGCTGCTGCCTTCCCCAGGGGAAGGTGATGCTGGTGATGCTCGGGGAGGTGGTCCTGCAGGTCCCCACCACAGCGGGATCACTGGAGTCCCACCCTGGGCGTCCCCTGGGGAAAGAAAGGGAATAGTGGAAAGAAAGGTAGGGAATAGTGGGGTGGGGTTTTTTTTAATAGCCTCTTGGTGGTTGTAGAGACCTGGGGAATTTAGCACGGAGGAGGGTTCTGGCATGGACCCACACGAATGGTCCCGCTGATGTCCTCCCCAACAGGCTTCGCCCTTCCCTGGGTATGGAAAGCTCCTCTTCAGCCAAGAAAGGGCTCCTTTGGGTTAAAATAACTTGCTTTGCTCTGCAAACACTGTCCCCTCTGCACCCCGTTTCCAAGGAGCATCCCACCACCCTGGGGAGGTGTTCAGGGTAGGGTTGGCCATCAGTGGGGGAGCAGGTCAGCCACGGCCGCGTCCCCGCAGAGGAGAAGCAGCAGCTGGGGCTGTGCCGACCCCTTGGGGTCCCCATGGATGGAGGAGACCCCCGACACCAGCCCGACTGGCAGATGCCATACGGCAATCGATGCATCTCCCAGGTGTCACCCTCCTCTGGGGTGACACATCTTGGGGGGGGGGCTGCCCTCACTCACCGCCTTTCAGTGCCCTGGCCCCGAACTGGGATTTTCCAGGGTTTTTTCTCAGTTCCCCTCCGCACACCAGTCCCTGTGGGTTCACCCAGGCTTCAGGACTTCCCCGGCCTCTGCCGTGAGCAGTGTGGCTTCACCCTGGGAAGCCCTTGGGGGGCACTTGGCACTCCAACCTGGCTGCTCACCCTCACCTCCCACCGGGCTGGAAAGATGGAAGAAGCTTTCAAAGCTTAAGGGAGGGCTGGGATTTTGGAGCTGCTCATATTTTTAAGAGCTGCTCTGAGTTCCAGACAAAGATGGGTTTTGCCTTTAATATTTAATAATGCTTTTCTTTTTATTTTCTTTTTTTTTTTTTTTAATATACGTGCAAGTGTGCATTCAGAGCTGCTGCAGGGAGAGCTTCGCACTGTGGAAACCAGCCTGACCCAGCAGCGTGGGACTGGTTGGAAGCCAAGGTTGCCAGAAGGACGTCCTCCAGCCCGTAGGAAAGGCAAAACCCTGGGAAACCACAACAAAAGAGCCGCTCGGACCAGCCCAGCAGGACGTGCTGGGGAGAAGGTCCCACACAGTGAAGATCAGCCCTTGGCCAGCAGGAGCGGCGTGGGTTCCTCTCCATCACCAGGCACAAGGAGCTGTTGCTGCAGGAGGAGCTCCTGCTGCAGGAGGAGGAGACCTCATCACCCTCTACATCTACTTGAAAGGAACATTGTAGAGAGGTTGGTGCTGGTCTCTTCTCCCAGGTAATTAGCAATAGAATGAGAGGGATTGGATTCAGGCTGCAAGAGAGTAGGTTTAGGCTGGACATTAGGAAGAAATTCTTCACAGAAAGAGTGGTCAGAGGCTGGAATAGGCTGCCCAGGGAGGGGGTTGAGTCACCATCCTTGGATGAGTTTAAGAGTCATTTAGATGTGGTGTTGGGGGATTATGGTGTAGGGAAGAACTTTGTAGGGTAGGGTAGATGGTTGGACTTGATGGTCTTTTCCAACCCAGGTGATTCTATGATTCTGTGAACTGTGCCCGAGGACGTGGTGCCATGGTCCTTGGGATGAAGAGATCCATCATCCTGGCTGTTGGTCAGAACTGGCAAAGTGGGGGGGTCCCAAACCCGTCCCCAAGCAGAAGCCACCAAATAGGTGCAGCTGCAGGAGGTGACTGAAGGCTGCTGCAGCGAGGAGGACTTCACTTCTGGAAACCCCCCTGGCCGGACCAGAACAGCCCTGGAGGATGTGCGGGGAGGCTTTTTGAAGCCTTTTCCTCCTACGGCTGGTCCCTACACGGTGCTCTACCCACACAAATCAAAGCCTCTGACCGTCTTTCAGGCGTGGCCCCAGCAGAGCAGAACAACGCTAAGAAAAGGGATGTTTCAGAGGCAACGCCAGAGGAGCTAACAGCCTCTGACCCTGCTCCAGCAGAAATGGGAGGCAGTTGGGGAGAGGTGGCACAGAAGGTGCCTGTCGCCTCGGGAGGGACGTGGGTCACCCCAGTGGGGCAAACACAGCCACGGGGAGCAGCAAAGGAGTCGAGACCTCAGATGAGAGCAGGAAGGTGCAATCACACCAGGGTTTTGGGGGGGGTTGGTTTTTGTTTTTTTTTTAGCTAGAATTTCATCTCTGCAGCCTCAGGGTGTGGACATACTCATGTCCCCCTCTGACATGGAGACCAGGGTGCTTGCCCCAGAGCAGGGCTCTGCATCTGTTCACTAACGCTTGCACGCTTGGCGAGCTCCCCACCTGCCGCCCCGCCAGCAGGCACCGGGGGGAAGTTTTAGCACAGAAAAAAAATAAAAAAAGGAAAAAAAGCATTGCTTTTCATTTGCATGGGCAGGAGGAGGAAGAAAAGCAGCGGCGGCGGCGGCACTGGGTTCCTGTGGCTTCCACCCCCCACGGAAGCCTGGCTCCCTGGTGAGTGACACCTCCTCGGGGGAGATGATGTGTTTCTGAATGCAACGAGCTCTCCTCAAAACAGGCTCCCTGGAGACACCTTAGGAGCACAAATCCCATCCTGCTGATGCCAGGCCAGGGCGTCCAGAGGGGGCCGGTGAGGTCCATCCCAGCAAGATGCAGCAGAAGACACTTCTTGGAGGCATCAGGATCAGGGAGAATAAAACACTTTAGGACAAGAAATCATCATTCATGTCTGCTGACACTGAGCTGGACACTGTGCTCCCAATACCCTTCCCAGGTCCACCAGGGATGCAGAAGGGTTGAGCCCTGAATCCCCTCCCCACCCGACAGTGGGTTTGTGCTCCTTCCCCACTAATCAACCCCAATTATTACTCTCTTCCCAGCTGGGTCAGGCACCAAGGGGCCACTGAACATGATCCTAAACAGATGTTTGAAGCACAGAAGAGCTGGGACACAGCAGGGGATGGGTTGTATGTACATGAGAAGGATGCAGGATGAGTCGTTGATGCTTTAAGCCGTTCTCCAGCATGGCTTCCTCCGCCCGGCCGACGCTCTCCATCTCCATCTCCATCCAAATTCCATCGGTGACCCCCAGGAAAGGTGAGGATGGGGTTCAGTCCTATTTGTACATCCTCCCCGGGGGAATTGCAGTTGGTCTGGCGTTGTGCTGGTCAGCGGTTGGGCTTGCCCATTTTTGAGGGTCATCTTGGGAGAGCATCGCTCAGCCAGGGCAGCGCAGGCACCCTGGGCAGCGGGGGAAAGGAAAAGCTCAGACTGCAGAGGAAATTTTAGCCGCGGTCTTTGTGCCGAGAGGAAAGGGCTTTTCTTCCTCTCACAGGTAAATCACGATTTGGGGCTTGAGGAGGAGAAGGGAATTTGCACGTCAAGGTCTTCACATCAGCACGACCCCCGGGGAAGGTTTCTCCAGTCCCATGGCCGGGCTGTCACTGGCTGTTTGCCTTCTCTAACGCGCCAAAGGACATTTTAAAGCAATTTCCCCCACACAAAGAAATACACAACCAAACCGCAGCTTCTCCCCCTTCCTTCTCCCTGTGTCATCTTTCTCCCTTTCATCCCTCTGACATCTTCCTTCAGTAAATCCTTCCCTTACGTCTCATTAGAGACTGCTCCTGGACCATTTGCAGCTGTGACAACCCAGGAGAAGCCCGGGGTCCATCTGCCCTGCTGACAGCTCGCATACACACCCGGCTTTTCGCCGTGCCTGCGCCGTGAAATGGCTTCATGGTCCATGATTCATGGCCTGCCTGCCCCACGCCACGGCCACGAAGGTCTCCTGCCTCCCTTTCCAGGGTTTTCCCGGGATGCCGGACAAAACGCTTCACCTCCCACCCCTGCCTTCCTCCCCCTAACAGGCTCCTCTCTCCCCAGGGTGGTTTGGTGGCTTCGCAAACCCACAGCGTTAGGGTTTTGCAAGGAAACCTGCAAGAGGGTCACGCTCCACGCTCCCCGGATAACCTGCCCCGGGACCCGGTGAGGATGGAGGCGGCCAAAGTGCTGGAGCATGTCCAGAGGAAAGCCACCAAGCTGGGGAGGGGGCTGGAGGGACAAGTCCTACGGGGAGAGGCTGAGGGAACTGGGCATGTTTAGTTTGGAGAAGAGGAGGCTGAGGGGAGACCTCATTGCCCTCTACAGCTCCCTGAAAGGAGGGTGTAGCCAGGGGAGTCTCTTCTCCCAAGGAACAGATGATGGGACAAGGGGTAATGGCTTCAAGTTGCGCCAGGGGAGGTTCAGGTTAGATATTAGGAAATATTTCTTTCCTGAAAGGGTTGTCAGGCATTGGAATGGGAGGTGGTTGAGGCACCATCCCTGGAGGTGCTCAAGAGACCAGTTGACATGGTGCTGGGGGATATGGATTAGTGTTGGGTTGGTGGTGTTTTGGGTGTGGTGTGGGGTTTGTTTTGTTCATTTGTGGGTTTTTTTTTGTTTGGTTGGGTTTTTGTTGTTGTTGTTGTTTTGCTTGCTTGTTCGTTTGTTTTCATTGGTTGGACTAGATGATCTTAAAAGGTCCCTTCCAACCTAGGTGATTCTGTGATTCTGTGATTCTGTGAATATATTAGATTAGATATTAGGAAGAATTACTCTACTGAGAGGGTGGTCAGGCACTGGAACAGCCTGCCCAGGGTGGTGGTGGAGTCGCCATCCCTGGAGGTATCTGAAAAACATGTAGACATGGCCCTCCAGGGCATGCCCTAGTGCCGGGGATTGTTGGGTGTGATCGTTGTGGTGATGGGGTGTTGGATTTTTTTTTTATTTTGGTGTTATGTGTTGGTGGGGTTGGTTTTTTGGTCGTGGGTTGGGTTTTTTTTGGAGGGGGGTGGGGTGGGCAAGAATTGAACTAGATAACCTCGAAGGTCCCTTCCAACCACGGAGATTCCATGATTCTGTGAAATTAAAAAATAACCGGCTTCGCTGGGAGGTACGGGTGGCAGAGCTGCTGGAGCTGGCACGGATGGAGCCGCCGGATGCCTCCGGGCACAGGATTTCAAGGGCACGTCATGCTCCAGCCGGGCGGCTGCCAGCAGAGCCCTCCCCAGCGCTGGCTGCGCCGCTCTCTTGACTCCTTCCAGCCATATTTTTTTTTTTTATTTTTTTTTTTTTAAGGCAGCTAATAGCTCCAGGGGAGTCCCGGCGTAATGAGAATTGGCAGAAGCGACCAGACGTTAGGTTTATTCACCGCTGGGTTTAAATCATTTCTTTAGCACAGCAGAACGGCCCCGTTTCTCCAAGCGGTAGGTTCTGCTCCGCTCGCATCGCGGTCCCTGTCCAGAGGGGTTTCGGGAGGAACGGGGACGGTGGTGCCCACATGGGAGGAGTGGAGCTGCCTCTGTGGGGATGGGAGAGAGATGAGTTGGCCCGGAAAGCGGGGCCGAGGACTCCAGCCCGAGCCCATCCCCGTCCCCGGGAGCTCCCACCCGCTGCTGCGTGGGATGCGGGAAGAATTTACAGCCCATTGAACCCGGCCCGTGGCTGCAGTTTGAGAATAAAGCCTTAAAAAGACAATTCGGGGAGCTGGACCGGGGATGCTCCTCGTGCAGTGGAACGCGGTTCCTCGGGGAATCGCTGAGAAAAGTCGCGGGAGAAGTTAAACTTTCACCCCAGCAATTACTGTAAATCTCTTTGGTCAAGGCACAGACCTAAAATTATCCCTCAAATCCTTTTTTGAAGGTTGGGCTTTTCCACTTGATTTTTCAAGTGACTGACCTGGCAGCCTTGCAAACTGCGTTTCCAGGCTCGGAGCCCTCGTTTTCTGTTTTAATTGCAGCCCTACAAGGTTACTCGGTGTTGCACCCCAAATGAGGACGGGCTTCCCAACCTTGTTTTACACGTCCTGAAACAACCAGCAACCCCCAGAGGGAAGGCAGACGAGAGCCTGTTGTGCACCAAAGGGTTTGCAGTGGCAAAGCATTTGTCCTGGGAAGAAAACTGGTGGTGAACAGGGGATAACCCCTAAGCCCATACTGGAACAGGGTTGGGGCTGGTGGGCTTCCATCCCAGCCTTGGGAGAGCACGTGGAGAGCCCAGGTCCTGCTGCAAGGTGCCAGGAGAAGACACCCCAGGTTCATGGTTCTCATCAGCTTTGGAGAAGCCAGGGTTTCCTGGCTCTTCCCACCTCTGCCAGCTCTCTGAGGCGATGCCAACGTGAAACCCGGGGTTCTCCTTGCCATCGCTGCCCTTCCCCACGGGGGATGGTCTGGAAGGTCCCACGGTGAGGGCAGGGCAGGGCATCTCCTGGATCCGTGGCTGCCGGACCCACGGCGTGTGGCTCCCGGCCCTGCTGGCGATCGATAGCCAGCGCAACGAAACCCTTAATGAAATTCCAGCCTAAGAGAGTATCGATTGTGTATTTTCTTTAGAAATGTCTATGAATGGGAGAGAGAGGGTTTTTTTTGGAGGCGAGGCCGGGGAAGGAGAGGGGTTGAATGGAAACACCCCGTTAGCCCTTGCGGGAGACGGGGTGAAGGTGTGGGGTTCATTCCTCCTCAAAACACCCCTGGGAAGGGAAAATGCGGCCAGGCAGAAGCGGGAGGGTGGGCATTCACCCAAAAATCATCACCAAAAAAAAAAAAACAAGCCAGTGATGACGAAACCAAGGAGAGAAGTCAAGAGTCCATGCCCCGGTCGTGCCTCCTAGACGGCACTTTTGCAAATCCCCCCTTTGCCCTGTGTTTCACACCATTGCCTGAAAAACACACACACCCCCCCGAAAAGAGGTTTAGGGAGATGCTGTGCTCTTCTGCTTCAAGGGTGTGGGGGCAAGAAAAAAGCAAACAGCGCATCACCGTGCAACAGCCCGACCACCAGCTCCCTCCTCGTCTCGGCACCCACCCTCTGAGTGCCCCCAAGGCAGCCTCCCCCCAAATCTCACCGGGCGACTCCTTCGCAGGGTGAGAGGAAGCGTAATAAATAAATAATAATAGTCATAAAAACCCAGCCCCCTCTCCGCCCCTTATATAACCACCATTGTCTTAATCCTACAGGTGCTTCGCAGAACTAAAAAGGATTTGTTCCTCCTGCAAATCGTTTTTCTTTTTGCTTTGGGGTTGGGTTTTTTTTTTCTTATTCTTTTTTTTTTTTTTTTTTTTTTGGTGAGTCATCCTTATCCGCCCCGTGGACACGCCGCAGGGAGGCCCCCGGGGGTAATGTGACCCCTGACTAAATCACTTAAACCTCTCTGGGCTTCAGTTCCCCCTGCGGTAAGATGCGGATTATAAATCTGCCCTGACCCCCTTGGCAGAGGAAGGTGATGGAGATGGGCCTTGTAAATATGTCAGCAGGACAGCGGGGGCGAGCGCCGGGGCTGGCCCACCGTACCCCTGCCCGGAGCCCACCCTGGCCACCCAGTGCCACCCTGTGACCCCCCAGGGGTGTAGGGGTGCCGGGGGATCACCCCAAACACCCAGCGCAAAGATGAGCCTTGGGGCTGGTGAGAAAACGCCGGTGAAAACCTTCTTGGGGTATGGGGGTGCCCTTCCAGGATTTGGGGGGGGGGGGGGAAGGATTTTGGGGTGTCTTCTGAGGATGTGGGGTACCCTCCATGGATGCGGGGGGGGCCCTCTAGGGATTTGGGGTGCCCTCCGAGGGTTTGGGGTCCCCCCCCCGGCAGACACGTCGCCCCCACAAGAGGTGATGGGGCCGAATGACCCCACGGAGGGGGTGCAGCATCCCCCGGGGGGGGGGGGCGGACCCCGGCCCGCTGTGCTGCTCCCCGTTTGGGCCGGGCCGGTCCCGTTGGGGGGGTGGGGGGTGGGTGGAGGGTGAGGGGGGGCGGTGCGGGTCCGGGCGGGTCCCTTTAACGCGGTGGGAGGGGCGGGAGGCGGTGTTGCCGGGCGGTGCGGGGGGCGGCCGGGCAGCGCCGGGAGCCGAGCCGGGAGCAACGAGCAGCGGGGCCGGGTGAGTGCATCCCCCCGGTACCGGATGGCGGCACCGGGGGGGGATGGGGGGGTGGGGGGGGAGGTTTAAGGGTTTGGGGGGGCGGCGGGAGGAGGGAGGTCCCTTGTTTCCCCGATTATTCCCCTCCCCCGTTAACCCCGGGGGAGGGTCCCCGCTTAGCAGCGACGACGCGGAGCGCCCTCCCCTCCTTCCCCCCCGGCCCCCCCCCCCCCCCACTGTCCCTCCAACCCCCCCCGGAGCCGAAAGGGGGGGGCGTCCCCTCCCCGAGCCGCCGGGATGGGGCTCCGCTCGGCCGGGCCGGGGGCTGCCGCCGCCCCCTCCCCCCCTCGCCTCCCCCTCCGGGTTAGGTTCCTCCCCCCTCCCGGTGAGCATCGCCGTTCCTCCGGCCGGCCCCGGCGAAGAGGCGGGGGGGGGGGGGACACGCACACACACGATGCTGGGGCCGCCCCCGGGGTAAGCACCGCTCCGGGGGAGGCGAAACTCGGTGGGTCCGGAGCGCCCGGGGGCGGGCGGGGGGGGGAGGATGCTCCGGCGAGGAGGAGGAGGAGGAGGAAGAGGGAGGGGGGGGCGGGCAGCGCGCATGGCCCCGCGTGGATGCTCTTGTTTTTTTAATCATTATTGTTTGCTCGGGCTTTGCCGTGAGGGCTGCAGGCTGCTTGGGGTTTGTTTTTTTTTTTTTTTTTTTTGTTGGTGGGGGGGTTAGGGGGGTCTGTGAGGGTTCCCCCCTCCTGCCAGCCGGGTCCTGCCAAAGGCAGAGCAGCACCGGACCCGTCGGGGCAGCCGGTGCCTCCGGTTCGCAGGGGGTTCCGGAGACACCCGTGGGGTGGTCACGGCTCCTGAGCTTCTCCCAGCTCTGCTGGCATCACGAGAAGGCCTTTTTGGAAAGCAGAGGGGCTTTCTCCATGGCCCCCTCTGCTTAGTTCTAGTTTCTGCTCAAGTGGCCAGCCAGGCTGAAGTACATCAGAGCTGTGGCTCGGGGGTGAAATGTCCCTTCAGGAGATGCTCTGGGGACAACTGCGCTCGCTCCAGGGCTTGATCGTGTCAAACTTTGCCTTCCAGGCCCCTCCTGGGTCGGTCTGGTTCCCTCATGCCACTGTAGACATTTATCGGTTGAAGTTATGCGCTTGACCTGGAAGAAGCACACTGCTGGCACCTCGGGGACCCTGTGAACTGGAAGGGGAGAGGAGGTAAAACTGCTCTGGCCACCCAGCACGCTGCCCAAAATCCCTGGGAGGACCTGCCGCTGCTTCATTGAGTGGGTTGCTCAAACCTTCCCTCCATGGGGATTTTTTGGTTTGGTTCGTTGGGAGAGGGGTGGAAAAGGACCACGGTTGCAATGCTGGGGCTGTGCTTCTAAATGGGGATTGTGCTCCTAAACCACCTGGGCTCCCCTGAAATGCTCAGCCTGCCTATCCTGGGGTCCTCAGCCATCATGTTTGCACAGACAGATGGTTGTGCGCTGCCAGGAGATGTGCTTAGATGGGATCGTGGACCTCTCTCTTGTGTTCCTTGGTGTTGCTTCCATTGCTGCTGGTGTTGCCTCTCCATTGCTGCAGTGCAGCCCAGGGTGGCTGTTGGCTAACTTCTTCCTTTAAAAAGTTGCATGGTTCTTGTGGAGATGCTCCAGCCTGTTGACATGTTTGAGAAGGGTGCGGGTTTGCCTTCTGGAGCCTGGTGTCTCTCCTAATGGAAGGTGACCGTCATTCCTGTGCTGTCAAGTGGGACAAGTCAGTCCTGCAGGATAGGGCCTCCCCTCTCCTGCTTTGGGGTTAAAATTGCTGCCTTCCTTGAGTGTGAGCCCCTTGGGGTGTCACATTGGACTGCAAGGTTGCTTCTTCTGGCTGTTCCTCTTGACCATCAGGCCTGTCCCCTCCTCTCTTGGACTTGTGGGACCGCATCTTGTGCACGCTCCCAGCAGGGTGGTCTTGTCCAACCTCCTCTTGTCCTTCCTCTTTGGAGGTAAATCACCCACCCCTTCAAGATGAGGATGTCGCTGGCTAATTGCCCTTCCTCTTCCTCCTCTTCCCCAGGGCGGGCAGAGAAACCGATGATGGTTGCACATCTGCTCTTGCTGAATCAGGCTGCCTGGGATGCCCCGGGGCAGTGCTGCCTTCCCTGCCCTCCTCCAGCCTGAAGGCCAGCAGAACTGTCCCTGGCAGCCCTCTCCTCCCAGCACACCCATGTGTTGGTGCCCTCGCTTGCCCTTGGCCGGTTTCCCTGCCCGTGGGTGCCAGGGAGGTGGTGGGGTAAGGGTTGGAGACTTGTGCCTGGCCCCATGCTCCGCTTCCTCCTGCAAACGGAGGGTAAGGGGGGGGACCCTGGGGACCCTGCCGCTGCGGGGAGCACACGGTGCGCCCCCTGACTCCTGGGAATTGTAGACTCTGGAATCCCAGCTGGCTCCATGACAGTGGAGAGGAGGAGAAGTTATCCCTAACGGGAAAAAAAACTCCATCCCAGACCTGATTTTTGATAACGGGAAAGGTGAGGGGCTCGGAGCCCTTCTGCTGGGGGAGCACCCAGGGTGCAGGGTCTGGGCTTGGGGTGAAACTCAACGGGAGCCCTGCATCCCCCAGCCCCTGCAGGTAGTCACCACGCTCCGGTGGGGGAACTGGGAGAGAGATCTGGGGGGGGTGTGTGCACCCCAGGGTCCCCACCGGGAAGGTGGGAGCGGGTTTGTGTCCTGCTGCGCCGGGTCCCATCAGCGTTTGGCTTCAAGACCTTGGGGCAGGAGAAGGGGCTGTGGTGGGGTTCTGGGATTCCCGGGAAAGGGGGGGGCTGGTGGAAAAGTGGGACCCGGGCCCATAAATCCCTCCTGCGTGGTGATGGCTGCCAGGCTGGTTACGGAGCACCGCCTGCCCGGGAGCTCCCCTGCACAGCGATGGGAAAAGGGATATTTTGAGGTTGAATCCCCCAGCCAGGGATGGCAGCCATAACAGCCTGTTTTGGCATCATCCGGGTGGGGGGGGAGTGGTGATGGTGGGGTGTGTGTGTGTGTTTCAAAGCCCACTGGAATTTTTATGAGATGTTTTTGCTTAATATACCACTTAAGCAATTAGCAGCGATCGTAGCAGCCCTGGGTAAGGCGCTGGGTGGAATTGGATTTCCCGAGCTCGGGTACCATTAGGCACCAGTTTAGGGCTGTTTGCAGGCGGGTATGAGGCAGCGACATGGGGGGGTTATTAGATCTGCAAAGTTTTTTAAAAAAAAACAACAACAAAACATAATATAGGCCTCTACAACATTTTCTTATTATTTTATCCTACTTTTATTATGTGCCTTAATTGAAAGACAATCTAGGGAGCTTCTCTGCCCTAACGAAGGGGGGGATCCCCTGGGGGGAGCGGGGGCTGTGCTGTAGGGCATCGGGGTGCGCTTTGCTGGGCATCCCGCACCGCTGAGCCAGGCAGCTCACCCCCCACCCCAAAAAACCACCCCAGGAGCCCCTTCATGGCACGGCGATCTGCCAGGTGGGACTCCTCTCTTTAAAGGACTCTGCGCTTATTTTGGGAACTGCAATTGATGTTGTGTCGTGGGGGTTTTTTTCTTTAAACCCGATGCGAATCGGGTACATCCCAGGGGGGTGAATGAGTAGCCAAATCCCCCATTATTTGGCATGTCTGAGCCCGGGAAGAGTCTGCCCTGAGGTACCAGGTCAGTGGTTAATAAATAACACATATGCACCCTGTCACCACGTGGCACCGGTCCGGCCTGGAGGTGGATGTGCAAATAGTTTTACAAGGATGGGAAAAGGAGAGGAGGAGGAGGAGGAGGAGGGTTTTGTTGTGGGCTGAGGGGCGGAAGGAAATCTAGGCTTAGCGAGGGAAATGTGAGATTGCTTGCTTGGGGACAGGGCTTCGGCCGCTCCTCTTGGGAAGCTCTGCTATTGTGGTGGTTAAAAATAGATTATTTTTTTTTTGGAGTGGTTGCTTTTCTGTGGGAAGCTCCTCAGCCGGAGACAGGCAGGTGAGAAGGAAGGTACAACAGGCTCTGATCTCCTTTACCAAAAGCTCTATTTTATTTTTTTTTAATTCTATAATTTTTTTTATTTCTGTTTATTTTTATTATTTATTTTTTCAAGCTTTTTTTTGGGGAAGGCATTGAGGGAGTGTCTTTCCTTCCAGACCTACCACGCTGCCTCCAAGCCTCGGGCTGCGTTGGTGATGCCCGGCTGCAGCGATGCTTCGCACAGCATCCCACCTCTGCCCCCGGGGGGGGGACACCCACTCCCTGCAGGTGGGGTTGGTACCCCTTGGGTATTGGGATCAGCGAGGTGCTAAGTGGCTTGGGTGATGCTCCAGCCCCACGCGTGGGCTGGCAGCCTGGCTCCTTGCAAGCTGGAGGGAATTACTGGAGGGAAGAGATTATCGAAGATCCAGTGGATCTTGTCCATCAACCTGTCTTTAATTTCCAGCCGCTGTCGGTGCAGGGGGTAAAGTTTACTCTGCGGGGGGTTTCAGAGGGGAGGGAAGGGAAAGGAAACAACCCTGTGATATGGAGTCGGTCAGGATAGCGGGAAATGGAGGAAAATCTCAGTTTTTGCTGGGAAACTCTCAAGCCTGCTTTATTTGTGAGCACACCAGTTCCTGCATTACCTCCTTGGCATCGGGACACGAGAACGGGGAGGATGGAGCGCAGAGCTGTGGGGAGACCACCCTATGTGCAAGAGGTGGGGGGAAAGGGGTCATTTCTTGCCCATTTTCTGGTTTGAAGCCGCTTCCCTTCAGCGCCCGTGCCCTGGAAAATGGCCATCCCACCCTGCTGGGTGCTTTGGGGGCATCTGTTTGGAGAGCTGCTCCGGGCAGTGCTGCGGCTGGAGGAATCCCTCGTCGGGCAGCGGGAAAGGACCCGGGCAACCGGTTTCGCTCCGGACAAATGTCTTTGAGGCTCCAGACGACAGGAGGACCCTGTAGTGCGTCTGGGCAAGGAGTCAAAGCATGCATTTAACGGGGGATTGCTTCAAGGAAGGCGATTTGACCACTAGATTTGAGGCCAGAACGCTGTTCAATTAATATTTTAGTGGGATAGACAGTAAACGAGAGGGACAGAGATTGTTTCCATTTCTATCCGATTCGGACAGCTGGTCTGATTGAAGATCTCTAGGGTATAAATAGTTCCTGGGGCAATGGAGAGTGCAGAGAGCCATCAGCTTCTCCCACCCTGGGGCAGTGGTGGGGGTGGTAAGTGGGTCCGGAGGGATGCGTAACGCCCTCAGACAGATAACTTTTTGCTTTTCTTTGCCCCATGGCTTTATTTAGGCTCAGCCTCTGGTGATAGCTCTGATGGGTTGTGAGGGCCAGGACGCTTTCCAGCTCCTTGGGGTGGCAAAGGAAGCCCCCAAGAGGAGGACGTTTGGTCTTTGAACGCTTCAGGTGCCTGCTGTGGAAGGAGGGATGTCAGTCAGCCCTGGGGCTGATGTGTCCCCCATCCCTTTTGGGCTTGCACAGGAAGGGCAGGGACGATGTGCTCGTGTCCCTTCTGCCATCAGCCCTGACCCCGCGTGCTGCTCGCTCTGTCCCACCATCCCCACGGGCTGGGAAATGCCCATTTTTAGCTATTTCCCCCATCTGCCGGGGGGCTGTGCGGGCAGGCGAGCTGCCAGCGGGGCTGCCTGCCAGGAACGTCACCTCGCTGCCGGGGAGGTGTCACCTTGCTCTGGGGACCTGCTCGTGACTCGGGGATCTCCCCTGGCCCAACACGCTGAGGTCAGGCGCTTTTCTGGGGGAGCAGGTGCCCGGGTTTCCTCACGGGGTGGCCAGCCCGGGCTTTGAGTGGCATCGATCTTGCTGGAAACCCAGAGGCTTGTTGGGACCGGGGCAGCCGGGACCGAGTTGGGGACCTCCTTCCCCATCAACCAGGGCTTTCCCTGCAGGTTCTCCCTCTCCTGCCTTTCCCAGCCAGGCACACGCACGGCCCCGGGACCTCTCCCGTGCAGGCAGAGATGGAGGGACACCGGCTCGTGTCTCACAGCCTCCATCGGATGGAATTTTTTTCCCGGATGGAATTTTTTTCCCCCGATGAAATTCGGATCGCCTTGGCCCAGCCTGGCTGCGCCGCACCGGGCGGAAGGGAAACATCTCTTTATTAGGGTTGTTTCCTTAAATAAAGCCCTGGGAGCAAGTGCTGGGCTGGCTGGCTCTCCCGGCTATCCCATGACCGGCGTTGCGTGTTCGGGTTATTAACACCTCATTAGCTGTTGGTTCCTCCTCACAGGCTCTGGTTCAGCAAATCCCGGTGGCTCTGTCGTCACTCCCCTGACTCCTGCTTCATGGGAGAGGTGTCTTTTTTTTTTTTTTTTCTTCTTTTTTTCCTTTCCCCTCACGGTCTCTCCTGCACTTCTGCTGACAGTTTAAATTTCATTTCTTCTTGAGGTCAGTAGCTCACTTCGACTTTCAGATCTCTCTGCTGGCGAGTGCCGCCACGCACGGGGCGTATCAGCAGGGCTTATCGGGGGAGACTGTCATAACATCCCTGCCAGCGGCTGGCTCTCACCCGCCGTCACAACCTGGGTTTCCACTTGGCTGATCCCCAGAAATCCTCTTTTTTTTTTTTTTTCTTTTTTTTTTTTCCCTCCTCCTTTTTCTGAATCGCTCTCCCGAGCGGCAGCGGGGCACGGCTCTGCCCTGGGGCTTGTGCAGGTGGGTTCGGAGCCCCTCGCTGGCTTGGGGTCGTGGTTGCCACTCTGTGGCTTCCCTTTGACAACAAACCTTCTCGTTTCATGCATTCACGTGTCCATCCTCTCCTGCAACCCAGGCCAGGGACTCGAGGCGGTGGCCCCTGAGCCAGCTCTGGAGTCGGCAGGTAACACTTCCAAAGGGATCTGGCTCCTTCCAGAGGTGCCCGGGAGCGTGGTTCAACCCTTGGTAAGCTGGGCTGGAAACTGGATGGCCCTTGCTTTCCCCCCCCCCCCCCCCAGAAAAAAGCGATGGCAGATTTGCCGCTTATTTCCCTCCTGAGCTTATTTTCATCTTCGCTCCCACCGCTCTGCCCGGGGATGCTCCCTGTGGCAGGAGAAGTTATTTCGAGAGGTGGGGGGGTGCTGTTGGTGTGGCGGGGACCTGAGCTCACCCAGAGTAAAGGTAAAATCCATGCAGACAATAATTGGGAGCCCGCTTCCCACAGAAACCAGGTGGATATCTCTGTGCTGGGGTGGGTGGTGGGGCCACCGATGACTCTGGGCTACCCCCAGCCACCCTGCCTGGTCCCAGCTTCCGGCGGGGGGTCCCAGCCTGGGGCTCACAGACCCCCACTCTGGGCAAGGTTTGGGGGGCGGGGCTGGAGATGCAGCACAGGGTTAGTAATTTGCCCCCCAACACCGCCTCCTCAGACCTGCCAGATGTCTCTCCTCTAGGCTTCGTTTTTATAAATTGGCCTTTTAAAGTCTGTCATCCCCCTGCGGATGAAAGGAAGATGCTGTGATGCCTCTGTGTGCCTGTCTCCCAGCCGGAGCCTGGCTGCGGTGCCTGGGTGGGGAGGCTTTTTGTTTGGGGCTGTATCTTTTCTGAAGTGCCATTTTTTGTTTGTTTGTTTTCTTCTGGTTTTTTTTTGTTTGGGTTTTTTTTTTCCCCCCCTCCTCAATCTCTCGGAGTCTGTTGCATCTCAGTTTGCCATCCCTCGGTTTCAGGCGGGCAGGCCCTGCTCTACAGCACTGATCCCTCCTGGAGAGATGGATGGGGAGAAGCATTCTTCCACCACCCGTGTCAGGAGGGGACACCAGCAAAGCCAAGCTGCTTTGCTTCTGGCACATGCAATTAAACCCATCACCATGGGGTTTTCTCTCCCTCCCCTCCCACCCCCCCAGACCCTCTCCACTCTTTTCCCTTTGCACCCTTTCCCCCTCCCTTGCTCTTTCTGTGGCCACTTGGCTTGGTGGCAGGAGACTCCTTTTTGTGTCCCTTTTCTCCCCAGGCCCATGGCTCGGTGCTGGGGCAGTTCCCGAAGGGGTGAGTGGGGGGCTGGGGCTGTGAATTTTGAAGCCGAAGGGCAGTAGCCACCACCATGAGCTGAGCCTTTAAATTCCCTGCCCGGTGATGGATGGATAAGTAGGAATTGCATTTTCTGAGCGGGGAACAAACAGCTTTGCATTTTCTCCTGCCTTCCTGCTGTCTCCTGGGGGAATTCAGCCACTGCTCCTGAAGTGCAGGGATGGGGTTTTTCCCAGCTGGCTTGCATCCCGGTGAGCGGGACCCACTCGGCTCTCGGGAAAGCCCTGTGATTTTGGGGAGAGCCTCGACGGGGGTTTCTGCAGGAGCCAGAGCTCTGCCAGGGACCGGTGATGGTGCTGCAGGATGGTGAGGGGCCGGCTCAGGTCACTGATGGCCACGTGTCTCCCATGTCCTCTCTGCCTCCCTGGCACAGCTGGGGCACCCAGCAGCAGCCCTGTCTCCCAAGCAGGAAAATCCCACATGTGTGGGGCAGAGATGCTGCTTAGGTGAAAGCTGCTTGGTCCTTACGAGACAGCGGAGAAGCCAAGCTCCCCAGATTCTGGCTCTCACTTGGGGTTTCTCTTCCTGTCGTGCGTTTTTGTTGCCTGTGTGAGTTTCTTTCTGTTTGAGGAGGTTTGAGAGCCCCCTCCAGGGATGGAGATGCTCCCGGAGAGCTCGGTTGTTTGGTGCTGGTGGGTCAGGCAGCGTCTCATCTCCATAGGGATGTGCTGGGGAAATGGCAACCAGCTCCTGGTTGCTGCTGCTGCTGCTCCTCCAGATCACAGCCCTGGTCCTGCCTGAGGTCTGGTGACCAACAGGGTTGGGGTCTGGAGCAGGAGGAGGTTGATACAGTCCCCAGTGCCTGCCCGATCCCATGGCTTGTGTAGTTCGTCTGAGCGGTAATTAATTATTGGCCATGTGAGCTGCTGGCGGGTCACCACACGCCGTTTATTAGCAGGAGTAATCCCTCACCAGCCAAAGAGCTGCTCTGTGAATGGAGAAGAGCAAAAATGCAGGGAAACTGTCCTGTCCTAGAAGCTGGGCACAGTCCCCAGGCATGGTCCCCACCTGGAGCACGGCAGCCATGAGCATCCCCGTGCTCTATTGGAGCCACGAGCACCCCTGGGCTCTGTATTTGGGCCAGCTGAGGCAGTTTAGCCAAACCACTGCCCTCGGGGAATCTGTCTGGACACATGGACCATGAGTTTGGGACCATGAGTTTGAGACCATGAGCTGAGCAGTGCCCCAGTTGCTCACTGTCACCAGCAGGCACAAGCAGTCTCGGCACTGGGAGATGATGATTTTTTTTTTTTTTTTTTTTTTTTGAGATGGGATTGCTGCTGGAGTCTCCCCAGGGAAGTGGTTCAAGCCATGCAGAGCCAGGTAGAGGTTTGGGAAGTGCAGCCTAAGCACAAAGCCTAAGCACACGTGGCCCTGCGAGTCCTGTGGCCGCTGGGAGAGGGACCAGTGTGGAGGTTGGGCAAAGTGGTGCTTCTCCCATGGGCAGGTGGGTCTGGTCTTCAGCTCCCTTCAATTTCTCATGACCTTCTGGGTCTGGCTTCTTGGTTTGTCCGTTGGTCCTTTGCTGAGGACCTGTCCTGGGGTTATTTTACCCCGAGATGCCTGGTGCTCAGCAGGGAGGGCGAGCGGCAGGGGCTGAGCTCCTGCATGGCTCTGGCAGCTCAGCTCGGTCTGATGGAGATGAGCCCGGACAGGGAGGGATGGGACATGAGAGTAGCGCCTGCCCCAAGTGAGATGTCATCCTGGTTGAGGAGGGTCTGGGCTATAGAGCCTGGGGATGAGCAGGTCTGGCTGTGTGTCAGGCTCGGTCCTTGCCAACCAAAGAGGCAAGATCCATGTCTCTTCTAATATCATAGAATTATATGGGGTTGGAAGGGACCTCTGGAGATCATCTAGTCCAACCCCCTGCCAGAGCGGGTCTACCTACAGCAGGTTGCACAGGAACTTGTCCAGGTGGGGTTTGAATGTCTCCAGAGGAGACTCCACCACCTCTCTGGGCAGCCTCTTCCAGGGCTCTACCACCCTCACAGTAAAGAAGTGCCTCCTCATGTTTAGGTGGAATTTCTTATACTCAGGTTTGTGCCCATTTTCTCTTGTCCTGTCCCTGGGCACCACTGAGAAAAGACCAGTCCCGTCCTCCTGACACCCTCCCTTTAAGTATTTGTAA
>JAOQGH010000006.1:10532922-10550323 GCA_025769975.1 Gallinago jamesoni | reverse complement strand
TTTTTGGATGGGTAGCACCCCCCCCCGCCCCCCCCCCCCCCCCCCGTCAGACAGCCCAATTCCCCTGTGGCGTATCTCTGTCGGGAGAGGGTTTAAAAAGCAGAGGAATAAGTGGTTTTGGCAGAGCTGGCACATCAGCCCGTGCCGGAGCAAAAGGAAGAGGTTTGGCAGTTAAATGCAGTAACCTCCCCAGCTTCCACCGGGCTCCTCTCCGTTTAATTAAAAGAGCTTGGAGTTATCAGGCACATGAGGGAAATCAATTCTTCTCCCCGTGTCCCCCCCTCCGTAATAACCATGCAGGCTGAGCTGTGATCTTGCCTCTCTGAGAGCCCTGCTGCGTTGTCCCCCGGGAGAGTTTGATTCAATTGAGTGACTTTTTTTTTTTTTTTATTTATCGATTTCTTTTAATTTATTTCTTCCCCCCCTCCCCCCTTTTTTTTTTTTCCCAGGCTTCCAAACCCAAGGTGAGCATCCCTCTCTCGGCCATCATCGAGGTCCGCACCACCATGCCGTTGGAGATGCCTGACAAAGACAACACCTTCGTCCTAAAGGTGAGAGGAGGGTGGCAACGACGTGGATCCCCACGGGGGACCCCATCCAGCCCCCGTTGCCATGGTTTTCAGAGCCAACAGTGATGATGCTCCCCATGGGATCTCTGCCTGCCCCCTTCCCCCCCCAAAATGATGCAACCTCCACCTGATGCATAGTTATTTTGGGGATCAAGCTGTTTGCCTGGCTTTCACCATGGGGTTTTGCTTCTCCCTTGTCACCGGGAGACTGGTTAAATTAGTGTCCAGAGGCACTAATTGGTGTGGCTGCCTGTGGTTTTGTGACCATGGATGGGTGGCACGTGGTGGCCGTTTCATTGTGCGGGGCCACCGAGGCCCTGGGAATCAACAACCCCATGCAAGTCTCGGGGCACGAGCAGAGAATGAAAGTCTTTCTCTCCAGAAATCTCTCCCCTATCATGCACTTAATTAGCTTAATGCTCCCTCCTGCTTTGCTGAAAGGCAGCAGCCTGTCACAGCAGAGCAGGGCTGAATTTTGCAAGGTCCCGGCTCGGGGCATGACGTGCTGCTGGGATGATGGATGTGTTGTTGGAGATGGTGTTTCTCTCCAGTTAATGAGGCTGTGCCTACCAGCTTGTGCTAATGGACTCATGCTCTCCATCAGAGCTGTTGGATGTGCCCCGCTGGGAGGTAGCACGTGTACATGGGGAACACCAGTGGTTTGAGGATTTCTGTGTCCTACCTCTGCTAAAAAACCACTTTGCTCCCTGATGCTTCTCCCTAAAAGCAAGAGGCAAAGGCAGAGTGGAGAGGCCAGGCTTCCTGGCTGAATGAGCCTGCTTAAAAGCTTAGAAACCTGTGAAAGCAGAGGAAGGGTAAAACATGAAAGCCCCCTGTGCCTCGTGGCCCATCTGGCCCCAGCACGCGTTCCTGTGGGAAATCGCTCTCCACCAACCGAACTCCTTGTAAAGGTCCAACGCCTTCTCCTGGCAGCCTCCTCCAGAGCATCCTCCCTGCCCCAAAGACTTCTTGCTGTTCAGCCTCAACCTCTGCTGAGGTTGGTGTCCACCATGGACATGGAAGCTAATTCAGCTGTTGTCTTCTGTGCCTCAAAGACCAACCTCGTGTGTCATCTTCTCTCCAGACTGACCAGCCCAAGGTCCTCCCTGCTTTTCTTGTGGGCTCTGGAGAGAGTGTGCCCCAAGGTATACATGGTGCGGTGGCCAGGAGTGGATGGGAAGGATTGCTTCTCCTTTGATTCCTTCTCCTTTCTTCTTCCTCTTTACCCAGCCCAAGTCGATCCACTTGGTTTCTTCGTACCCTGATGACGATGTTGACTCATACGCAGCTTGTGTTCTGGTGTAACCCCTTGATGGTTTTTGCAGAACCACTCCAGAGTCACAGTTCCCCAGCCCAGACACCCACAGCGATTGGTGTGAACCCAGAGCTCGCCTGTGCCCTTGAGCTGGGCTTTTTCTCAGCTTTGAGTTCATTTGAATTCTTGCCTCATCCTCCAACACGCGTGCAACGTGGTGTCATCTGTGAATTGATTAGACATCTTCTCTTTGCTTTTGTCCTAATGGTTAGTGAAGAGCAGCATGCATGGAGAGTCCTTGATGTGAAGGAGCTTCTTAACATATCCCCCAGCTTTGATCGTTAGCCATCGATAACCCATTAACCATCAATAACTGCTCTTGGAATATGGCTCATCAGCTACTTGTGATCATGTTTTCTAGATTCCCTTACAAGTCTCATCTCAACCATGTCTTCCTACCTGCCTTGCTGGAGTGTCCATCAGTGTCCAAAGCCTGGCCAATGCCAAGGATGGGGCACTGCTTCTCCCCGTCCCTGGGGCTGTCCCGAGCAAGTGTAGATGGGTTTGACAGGGTTGGATCCCTGCTGGGGGGAGATTCAGCTCTAGGGAGCTTCTTGGGTGCCTGTGGAGGGTTGGTTTCTCCAGCTGCTGGAGGGGGAGGGCTCTGGGCTTGCCCTCTTCCCATCTTCTGGAGCCCGACATGCTCTCTTCACTCCCACCGCTAATGGCCCTGGGACTGATTCAGCCATTTCGTTAATTACCCTGGGGGATGCTCCAAACCCCACTGGTTTGGAAATGCCTCCTGCTCTGTTCTGGCCGGGGCCCTTACCCCACTGGGGGGTTAATTGATTGCCATCGATCCTTCGAGTGAGCCGAGGCAGCGGATGTGGTATGGAGCCCCTCTGTTCGCTTCTCCTCCCCCGCTGCCCCTCTCCTGTCACCCCAGCCAGCCTTTGCCCTTCCCTCCCAGCTCTCGGCACGGGATGCTTTCCCCCCGTTCCCCACATCCTTTATTATCTGGGGCTCGTTTTCTGCCCCAGACCTTCTTGGTGGGACATCTTAGAATCGTAGAACCGTTTCAGTTGGAAGGGACCTTTCAGACCCGAGTCCAACCATCAGCCTCACGCTGACAAAAACCACCACTAAGCCATGTCCACCAGCACCACGTCTTCTAAATATTCTAAATACCTCCAGGGATGGCGATTCCACCACTTCCTTGGGAAGCCTGTCCCAGCGTTTGATAACCTTGTGGGTGTAGAAATGTTTTCTAATCTTTTTCCACCATCTTCTTGGTGCCCTTTTGCGTTCCCCCTTTTGCTGACTGTACTCGTCGGGGACACTCGATGTCGGGTTACGGATTAGAGGGGTGAGAAAAGGAGCTGGGTGCCGTGGTTTCCCCACTGCCTGCCCGCAGGGCTGATATCAACCCCAAATCTCAACCTTCCCACGCGACACCCCGCACTCCGGCAGGTTACGATGGGTGGAAAACCCCCTGCCTTGCTCCAGGAGGCCAGGCTGGAATAATTCCTCCCATATTGCCTAAAAATTAGCAGGCAGTGTGTCCCCCACTGCCCGTTGGACACCAAGCACATGCTTTTCTGCTTTTCTCTCTCTCTTTTTTTTCTCTCTTTTTTTTTTCTCTCTCTTTTTTTTTTCTCTCTCTTTTTTTTTCTCTCTCTTTTTTTTTCTCTCTCTTTTTTTTCTCTCTCTCTTTTTTTTCTCTCTCTCTTTTTTTTTCTCTCTCTTTTTTTTTCTCTTTTTTTTTTTTTTCCATTGCACAAGCAGACGCTTGCAAAATACCCGAGCCCTGCACGTGTTTTTTTCGCTGTCATGCTCTGCATGAGAGAGCAGCTCTCTCTCCCACGCCAGCTTCACTCAGAAAAGCCAGAGAAGATCCTTTACTCTGGTTAAATATAACCGGAGTGGGGGGGGTACATCTTTATTCCTCCCCTACAGCTCTGCTGGGGGCAGGATCACCCGTGCACAGCCCCGGGATCGCTGCTGCTCGGCCCCAGCTTATTTTCAGGAGGGTTATTCAGTTGTTTTGTGATTAATTTAATTAGCTTGGAGGTTGTCTCGGCCGGCAATGTGATACCCTCCCAGAGTCGGGGCTGTCTCCCCAGCTGGGGAACACGATGTGTAAGGGGTGCAGGGGGGGCTGCGGGGGGGGGGGGGGTTGCAGGGAAACCTGCCCCAGGCACAAGCATCATCTCGTGGGGTGGCTCCTGAGTCCTGCTGCCCCGTTGCTGGTGTGGGGCTTTTCTGAGTCCTCCCAAAAAGACCTCAAACCTCCTTTGAGCTTGCAATTTTGGAGGCTCTTTTGCATCCTGATTTTTACTTTAATTTTTCTGTTCAAGTGGGTTTCTCTCCCACAGCGGGCAGAAAAGATAACGGAGGAGAGGTTTTAAACCCCTGGGTTTGAGGGTCTGGCAGGATTTTTGGGGCGATGAGAGGGGAGCGTGGCTTCTGCTCTAGCTCTGTGCAGGGCTGGTTTTTGGAGGATGCTGAGGCAGCCCAGAGGCGAGGGGTGCTCTCTCTGCTGGAGCGTGGGGGCCATGCACCCCTGATGCCTCCGGCCAGGTGTGTCAAAAAAAACCAACCCAAAACAAACAAAAAAAAACCCAAACTAAAAAAAAAACCTTGTGATGCATTTGCTGATAACGGTGGGGTGGGGATTTTCCTCCAAGCCCTGGCTTTGGTCAGGGATCACGCTCAGACACATCAAAGCATCTCTGTGGGGCATCCCTTTGCTGGGGATGCTTGCACTTCTCCTCTCCCGTTCAACCCGGGTGCTATTCAATAGCAGCAAGCGAAATGGGGGGGATGCGGGTGGGGTATGGGGTGTGCTTTATCCTGGGGACCCCTGGCTGCAGCCTGACACTGTCCCACGTGTCCCGCAGGTGGAGAATGGGGCCGAGTACATCCTGGAGACCATCGACTCCCTGCAGAAGCACTCCTGGGTGGCAGATATCCAGGACTGCATCGACCCTGGGTAAGCTTTGCTGTCGTGCCCTCGCCACCCAGCATGGGTTATTACCCCCCCATGCAATTTATTTTCTTTTTTTTTGCTACTCGGGGTGTTACAGAAAGTCCCCGACTCACGTCAGCAGAAGTCTGGAGGCAAAATTAGCACTCTGTGTGTGCCAGAGGTGCAGCCTTGCAGAGGGCTGGCCGCTTGCTCACCCTTTCCAGCACCGCATCGCCGTGGCCAGGCAGAGGCAGGTCACCCTGGAAGGCAGCCCCCACTGCGGGAAGCACTTAGCACTCACCCTCTGAAGCTCTTATACCATATTTGAGCTATTTTCCATGCTTTTTCCCAGTTCAGCATCTTTACTCTATTTAAGATTCTGCTGGCTACATCGATTTATTTATGTTTGTATCGTGGTGGTGTTATTGGGGTCGTAACAACCCTGCTAAAGCTTCTCGTCTGCTTCAGGTGACACTCTAGGGAGATTGGTGTCCCCGGTGCTGCTGCCCTTCAGCCGCCTGAGGCAGGATCAGCCCAGGCACCCCCCGCGCTCCGGGGAAACCCCAGCGCTGCCCTTCTTGGCACAGTTTTGGAAAAACAAGATGCCCGAGCTTGCGGAGGCGAAAACCTCTAGTAAACCTGGAACAGGGCCTTGGAGAGGCTCCAGCTCCCTTCCAGCCTGTCTTTGCCCCCTCCTGCCCAAGAGAGGTGGCTTTGGGTGCTGCAGGGTGGGTCACGGCGGGGGCTGCGTCGGGCAGGGAGGGCACACTGCTCCTTTTGTTCCTTTGTGAAATACATCATTCAAGAGGTGACGCTTCTCCAGGCTGGGCTGCTGGGGGAGGCGAGGCTGGGAAATATGGTCCTTTCTCCTCCTGCCTGTTTGGGTCCTGGTTTTCCACCCGGGGCCGTGGTCGTGCTCCCCTCAAGCCAGAGCAGAAGCTGCCACCAGCCCCACAACCAGCCCCTGGCTCCACCACCAGCAGCCTCCCCAAGCCTTCAAGCACCCAGCGCGGTCCCGCGTCAGCCCCCGGACGTGACTGTAAAGCAAATAATAATGAACTCCAGAGCAAATAATAACGAGCTGTTTAATACACCGACACACACGCTTGGTGCCAAGAATGAATATTTATTTATTTTTTTTTTTCAGCCAGGTCCTGATGCTTTTGCCAAGGGCTGTGTGCCGGAGTGGCTGCCCGAGCGCCCGGCGATGGCTTTTTTTTTTTTTTTTGCCTTTTTTTTTTTTTTTTTCTGCCCAGCGCTGTTGGTTTTGGTTTCCTTCCTCCCTTCTTATTTTTTAACAGGCTGCAGCTGAATGACTCCCAATGGCTGATTCACTTACCGGCCGCTAAATAATTCAGCGGCTCCCTCGTGAGCCCTTATCTCTAACGCAGCCGCTTCCCCGCCGCCCGTGCCCATGTGGCCACCGTTAAGCAAGAGTCGCCGTGGGCAGATCTCGCCGGCGGCCAGGATTAAAAATAGGCTGTGGAGCAAGCAAGGGGGGGCTTGCACAAGAAGGGAGCTGAAGTGCAGGGGTAGGGGTCGGGCAGCAGGGATGCTCTGCGGGGGATGCACCTCTGCACCCCCCCAACCTCCCTCCCCCAGCTCTGCTCCCGCTCGCTGTCTCGCTCTGTGGCCTCCCAGCTTGGGAGGGATTTTTTGGTGTCTTTTGGGGATGTAATTCCCTTTGCAGAGGACGGAAGTGAAAGTGTCCTCGGGTGGAAGTTGGTGGTGGGAGTGTGTGTGCGGGTGCCTCGCTAAGCAAAGGGCTGGAAGTCAAGGTTTCATAGAATCAGAGGATGGTTTGGGTTGGAAGGGACCTTAGAGATCATTCAGTTCCAACCCCCTGCCCTGGGCAGGGACACCCCCCACCAGACCAGGTTGCTCAAAGCCCAATCTAGCCTGGGCTTGAACACCTCCAGGGATGGGGCATCCACGACTTCCCTGGGCAACCTGTTCCAGTGCCTCACCACCCTCACTGTAAAGAATTTCTATCTAGAATCTAATCTAAATCTCTCCTCTTCCGATTTAAAACCGTTACCCCTTGTCCTGTTGCTACACTCCCTCATAAAGAGTCCCTCCCCAGCTCTCCTGTAGCTCCCTTCAGATATTGGGAGGCTGCTCTAAGCTCTCCCTGGAGCCTTCTCTTCTCCAGGCTGAACAACCCCAGCTCCCTCAGCCTGTCCTCATAGGGGAGCTGGATTACAGCTGGAATTTGGTTTGCTCGAGTCCCCATCACGTGCCTGTGAGCGGAGATGCTCTGTGTGTGTGTCCCTGCAGCGTGTGACTGTCTGCTCTGTGCTCTCCCCCCAGGGACAGCGGGGACGACATCGAGCTGGCGTCCTGCGCGCAGGGAGCCTGTCTGCCGGGCAGGGTGTCCTCCTGCAGCTGCGAGTTCCTGGCCGATGGTAAGGACCTACACCTGGGAAAAACACTCTGGTTTGGGGAGTCGGATCCTGCCAGTGATAAAGTGAAAAAGCCTGAAGCAGGTGCTGTGGGGATGGATGTTCCTCTGTCAGTTGCCTTTCTCTTTGTTATGCTTGCCAACAACCCGGGAAGGTGTCTCACCCCATTGAAAACATGGATTATTTTTTTTTTGCTCCCATACCTCCTCACACATGCAGAAAATCAAGTCCCTGTCTGCAGGCACTGGGGTCTCTGGGTCCCAGCCTCCATTAGCACAGCCCCATCTCATCTCTGTGCCCAACCAAGACATGTCTGTGCCTCCCATCCCGGTCACACCAGGGGAAGGAAACCCAGCACAGGCTGAAAGGGAGTCCCCCGAGCTGCAGCTAGAGCCATAACCTCTGTCTCTCGAGAGCTAGGGGTGCTCCAACGTGGCTGCCTTCAGAGCAGGAACATCCCCAGCGTTGTCTGGCGATGCTGAGCTGTAAGCCTATCCTTCTACAAATTCCCTTCCAGATGTGCCCAGACCGCCGGACAGATGTGCCCTGCCTGGTACTCACACCATGGCCACCGCTGTCCCCGCGCCCCAAGGCCGGGGCAGGGACTCCATGGGGGAGCTCCTCGCCCACGTCCCGCTGGAGAGCTTCCTGCAGACGCTGGAGTCTTCCCCCGCCGCCAGTGGGCACCTCGCAGGTACCGGGATGCGGGATGCAGCCCCAGTGCCTCCCTCTTTTTGGATGCACGGAGGGAGAGGAGGAAGGGGTGGGAGAGGGCGACGTCTGGGTGCTTCCTAAAAACCTGCCGTCCCTTTTGGCCAGGGGAGGACAACGAGGCAGAGGCAGAGATCAACCTTTCTGACTTCCCCTGGTTCCATGGGACCCTCTCGCGGATCAAGGCGGCTCAGCTGGTGCTTTTTGGGGGTGCCCGGAGCCACGGCTTGTTCGTCATCCGTCAGAGTGAAACGCGGCCAGGGGAGTACGTGCTGACCTTCAACTTCCAGGGGAAGGCGAAGGTGGGTGTCCTCTGCTTCTCCCTGACCATTAGTGCCAGCCCTGCCCAGCACCCTGGGCTCCTTCCCACCCTGCTGGGGCTCTACAATGCCACATGGTGACCCCAAACACAAAGCTCTGTGGGGAGCTGCACCCCGGTAGGGCATCCCTTGGGACCACCTGCCCTTGTCCCCCAGGAGCCCTCCGCACCCTGCCCAGCCCCATGAGCATTTTCCCAGCTGGATGAGTGCCTGCCACATGGGCATAAGGTTAAATACCCAACGGGAGGCAGCGTAGCCTGGCACATCATCCCTTGCCACCTTCTTGCCTGCTCTGTGTCCTTGAAGTCCAGGGATGGACTCCAACTCCTGGATGGATCCAACTCCTGTAGTCTTCTGCTGGGTCCCTTTTCTACCAGAGGGCACCCACTGAGAGGGGTTGGGCTATAACTGCCTGGTCTTGTCACCTGTCCTGCAAGAAGTGTTGTAGATGGGCTTGGGGGCTTCCCTAGGCTGTCTGTGTTACCAGGATTGGAGCTGCAGCCCCCCCAGCCACCTTTCTCTACGGTGTTCATCACCAAGAGGGGACAAACTTCTCCTGGGGCTGCAGCGAGTGGGGTTTGGCAGGAAACACCCCGCAGCGGGCAACAGTCCCGTGTTATGAGCAAATCTCCTGTGGCTGATGGTGGCTCCTTCTGGTTGGGAGGGTGAACCTTCACCCTTGCAATCCCCAGCTTCACCCTTGCAATCTCCCCCCTTTGCCCCTGCAGCACCTCCGCCTGTCGCTGAACGAGAGCGGGCAGTGCCACGTCCAGCACCTCTGGTTCCAGACCATCTTCGACATGCTGCGCCACTTCCACACGCACCCCATCCCTCTCGAGTCCGGCGGCGCGGCCGACATCACCCTCCGCAGCTATGTCGTGGCCCAGAGCCCCCTGCCCGGTAGGTAACCGGGGCCGAGCAGGGGCATGGCTACACGTGGAGGGTTGGGTTGGTGGTTGGGTTGGTGTCTTGCGTGGACCGAAAAAAGGACCAACCCATTCCACAAAAAAAGGCATTGAGTTGCTGGAGCAGGTCCAGAGAAGGGCAACGGAGCTGGTGAGGGGGCTGGAGAGTAAGTCTTCTGAGGAGAGGTTGAGGGAGCTGGGGGTGTTTAGTCTGAGGAAGAGGAGGCTGAGGGGAGACCTCCTTGCGCTCTGTAACCACCTGAAGGGGGGGTGTAGAGAGGCGGGGGTCGGTCTCATCTCCCAAGTCACAGGAGAGAGGACCAGGGGAAACAGCCTCAAGTTGCACCAGGGGAGGTTCAGGTTGGATATTGGGAAACATTTCTTCATGGAGAGGGTTATCAGGCATTGGAATGGGCTGCCCAGGGAAGTGGTTGAGGCACCATCCCTGGAGGCGTTCAAAAGACAGGTAGACATGTTCCTCAGGAACCTGGTTTAGTGATTTTTTTATTTCCTATTTCTTATTTATTTTTTTTGTCAGAGTTAGGTTGATGGCTGGACTAGATGATCTTTAAGGTCCCTTCCAACCTAGACAATTCTATGATTCTATGATTCTAATTCCTGGGCTCCCCCCCTCCCTAAAGTTGTGCCCGTGCCGGTGTGCATGGCTCTGGTGGCACCCCAAGGTGGGTGTTATCTCATTGAAGGTGGGCAGAGAGGACCACACAGCAGCAGGGCTGTGCCGGCGTGACCCATGTGTCTCCTGGCTATGGGTTTCAGTCCCCTGGCTCAGGCAGGAGAGAGCAAAGGGGTCTTGTGGGGCTTGAAGCATCCTCTGTGCTGGGAGAGAGTGGACAAGGAGGGCTGGGGAAGGATGGGGAGGGTGACCAAAGGAGAGGGTGGGCTTGGGAAGATGCCAGCAAGGGAGAAAGGGGAGGCTGAGCCCCCGGGCAGCATTGGAGGGGTCAAACTCCTGTCTCCCTTGCAGATGCTGGCCCCCCACCGGCCCTTGCGTCGCAGCCGCCGGGCTGCCGGGTGGACCTGCCGCCTCCACATTACTTCTGCAGCACAGCACCCACCGGCCTGCCAGCCCCACCACCCACCGAGGGGGTGGCTGTGGCCCCTGCTGTCGCTGTCCCTGCACCCTACCACCGCCTGGATGGTGCCCTGGGCCCCCGGAGCCGCAGTGACAGCACTGAGCGCAGACCAGAGCCCCCCGCCACCAGTGCCGAGGACTACCACGAGGCTGACGGCGCCCGGAGCCGGACCCGGGCGGTGGAAAACCAATACTCCTTCTACTGAGCCCCCCACGCTGGGGGGCCAGGATGGTTGTGGGATGCAGGGCACCCGTCGCCCCTCACCGCTGCACCAGCCTTGCCACCTCCTCCTGCCACCACCAGCATCCCAGCCGGGATGTCCCTCTCGCTCCCTGCTGCTCTGGGGAGCTGTGTGAGCAGCAGGTGATGTCCCGGCTGGACCCGGTGCCAGCCCTGAGGTTGGGGCAGCGCTGGGGGTTTGGGAGGCTGAAAGCATCAGTGCCATTTTGGAGTTTGAAGCCTCTTCCCTTTCCCTTCGGACCAAGAGCTCTCCCGGGGCCAAGCCGGGCTCTCTGTGTCTCCTCCCTGGGGATGTCCCTCCTGGGATGGCAGCACGAAGCTGTGATGGGCTCCTTCCTCCAGCCAAAGCACCTCGGCACATTCCCTCTGGGGTGAGAGCCCAGTGTGGCCAACATCCCTTCTGGCACTGTCACCCCACAAACCAGCTGCCGAGGGGCTCTGGGGGCTGGGGGTGACCGTGGAAGTGGCAGATCCCTACATGGAGCCTTTTCTTGCACATGCAGACCCTCTGCCAGAAGGTGGTTTATTTTTTGTCCCAAAGCTTAATGAATTGCATTCGAGGAAGGATTTATTTTTTTTTCCTGCTGTCCTGCCATGTCTGTTCCTTTGTCCTTCCCCTCCTTGCTGTACCGACGGAGAGTCCCTGGATAACCCCTTCCTTCCTCCCTCTCTTCCTTGCTTTTTTTTTCAAAACCTAAGCTCTCTGCAAGGGCATCAGCTCAGCCTTCTGTCTTCTCTGCCACAGCTAGGAAATATTTTTCCATTGCTCGAGGCAAACCTTGAAAAATACGGCAGCACCCCCGCTTTGGATCAGTTGTTAGTTATTTGGGATGTGTCGGGGGGGGGGGGTCAGACAGAGGACGGGGGCTGTGTCTGGAGGTGAGGGACAGCCTCACCCTGCAGGTGCTCAGCTGGGCTCCCAGGAGTGAAAACACGTCTCCAGTAGATGCTATTGAAGATTAAATATTTTTTTTTCTTCTTAGAGAAATAGAAATTGCCCAGGGAGAGCAAAAGCAGTGGGACTCTGCCAGGGGGGTGAACAGGCAGCCAACGCAACGGGGCCAGGGCAGGCTGACTGCAGTGACAGGCAGGATTGCCCTCACCCATGGCTGAAAGTCCCCTCCCTGGCAGATACAAAACCCTACCGGTGATGGCTGTAGCAGCACTGCTGCTGGGAAGGACCAGTGGCCACCACTTCTTGGTGGCTTTCTGATAGACCAGTGCAACCACGTGCACCTATAGCAGAAAAAGGAGGTCCCTCGATAGAGGTGAGCCCTGGAGGAGGGTGTAGAGCAGAAACCTACTGGTAGCTTTTCCTACTGGTCACTGAAGCCCTTGAGGTGGTTTTACTGGGATTGTGTGCCCCGTGTGAGGTGGGAGACCCTCCAACAGGGCAGCTTTGCTTGCAGACAAAACGCTTGCACGTCCCTCTTGATTTGCCTCACGCAGCTTGTCTTCCCCATCACCAGGACTCCTGGCTCCTCGTGGGGCTGCCAGGCCTGGGTGACAGTGTTAGCAGGACCTGAGTGAGGTGGCTTTGAAGCATTGGGTAGGTCTCCAGATAGAGCAGACCCCACCGTACCCAGCTAGAAGTTACCAATTAGTGCAGAGAGGTATGAGCCAAGCAAACTTAGCTCAAAACCCCTCGAGTTTGCCTGGTGTCTTGGGTTGGGTCAAATTTATATTATTTTTTTTTTAGGTGCCTTCTTTCCTGAGCTAGCAAAGCACGGCCCCAGTGCTGGAGTCACACTGGAGTCACTTGTCTTTTCCACTTCAAGAGGGCAGGGAAGGGTTCTCCAAGGCTCCGTGCCTCCTCCTGCTATGTGAGAGCTGCCTTTCTGGCCCAGGGATGCATGAGATGATGGCTGTGGATCTTGTTCCTGCAGCAAATGCCACCTTCTCCCCAAATGCACGGCCCTTCAGAGGGTGGTGGGAGCAGTTTGCTCTGGTGGAGGTATTTCTCCTTCCTCAGTACAGCTAAAACCCAGCTCGGAGGAGCCCATGCACCAGGGAGAGGCCAGATGCTCTTGGTGGATGGGTTTAACATGGACCTGCTTCCTTCACGCACACGGTGAATGAGGGGGGACCTCCGGATGCGGCACAGACATCGTCACTCTTGTTCTTCACTGAGGTCCCCAGGGGCCAGGTGGCTGTGGATGGGAGCACTGCCTTACAGACCTTCAAATGTTGGCTGATTTTTCACCTACTGCATCACAGGATAGGAAAAGGAGGGGGAAGCAGTGATCTGCAAGCAAAAATGTTAATTTGTAAATAGGGAAGAGTCTGGAAGAGTTTACTGTTCTGTAGAATAAATTAATTTTATTTAAAAAAAAAAAAAAGGGACTTGTTAAACAAGTGGAGAACTTGAGTTCCAGTTTTAAAATAAAATCACTTGGCAAAAAGGACAGCGCATGAGCTTGGGGCTTTGCTGGATTTGCTACTTTTGGGGAGAAAAAAAAAAAAAGAGGGAGGATGCTGTTGTGTTGCCTGTGTGCAGACCTTCATGCTCTCTCAGCCTGCCTCTGCCCGAGGGGGTGCACTGAGGATAGGGGAGAGGGGTGTTTTTCTCACTGTTGGGCAGAGGGAGGTGGAGGATGGGTCCAGGCTGCACAAGGCAGGGTTTCCTCTCCTCCCAGTCTGTTATTTTCTTTGTCTGGTTTGTCACTGGTGCAAGTTGGAGCACCTCCATCCCCAAAGCAGTGGAGATAATAGTAAATTAGCAGCCCTGGGGAGTGATGCTGGACCTCCCTGGCCAAAGGGGCTCTAACATCTCCCCGTAGCGTGTCATTCCCCCCCCCCCCCCCATGCCTTTGTTTCTCCTGGGAAGGCAGTGCCTCGCACTCTGCCGTTGTGTGTCTTTCTGGTGTTCTCTCTTCTGCTGAGGTTTCCCCGGGAAAACCGGTACGTTGTCCCAGACTGCACTGTCACAGCGAAGCAGCGTGCCAGACACGGCTTCCAGACGCAGCTAACACATGGCTTTTTTTTTTGAGGGGGGTGTGTGTGGAGGGAGCTGCTCAGCTCTGCAGTCAGGCCGTGGCTCTGTCATGAGCCGTTCACAAAAAAAAAACATTCCCTCCCCAAAAGTCTCCAGAGGCTGTTTGCTGGTCCCGGAGAGCTCATCCATCAGGAGCTGGGCAGCTGGGGAGGTGACAGCCCCTCCGTACGGATGACTCCTCGCACCGAGGGCTATGCCTGCGGGACAGCTGCTCCTCCTAAGCCCTTCACACCTCAGCGTATTAGCAAATTGACTAATTACAGCATTAGCCTTGCTGGAAAATGTGCTTTCCTTTCCTTTCGCAGGGTTCCTGGGAGGGCAGGGGCAGGATGTGACGGCCCTTTGCATCAAAGGCAGAGATGTAGTAGTGGAAGGAGGGGAAAGCAGCCTCAGGGCATGGATCATGTACCAGGGGACAGAGTGGGACTGGGCTGTGGGGACGCTGGTGCTGAGCTGCACCCTGGTAAATGCTACAAAGAGGGCAAAAATGTGATGGGATTTCAGCAGCACAGTCTTATGCGGGTGTTTGAGCTGTCCCCAGCTGCTCCTGTCTGCCTGACGTGCAGGGTCAGTCTCAGAAAAGGCTTATGGTGCTTCCAGAAGGATCCTTTTGGTAGGAAAAACCCCTAAGAATGCCTCGCTCTGAAACACAGAGTCAGGGAGTGGAGTTTTGTGTTTGTTTTGCACTGAACTATGAAAACACTTCCCTGTTCTAATGCAAATCCCCTGTCCCCAGTGAGCCCAGTTCCATCCAGGTCCCAGCCCCGCACCCTGATTTTTGTGAGCTTTGTATTTTTTAATGACGTGATGAAATACTTCCTATTTTTTTCTGACTCGGGCAATAGTCTTGTGTCTTGTCCCCTCTTCCCAGATACACCCTGAAAGTAACATGCGCGTAATACGTCAAAAGCCTAATTCCCTGGATGTGCAGTTTGAGAGCAAGGTGCTCCCAGGTCTCTTTCCCCACATTCTTTGCGTGGGCTCCTCTGGATGACAGGCAGCTGCCTGCTATCTCTTGGGGCCGTGAGTTGTGGCTGGCACAAACCACGCTTCAGGCAAGAGAACTCAGCTGACCAGCTGCTCCCTGCAGCCCCTGAGCTGTCGCAACGTCTGCAGGCACGGCTGCCATGCTGCCTTCCTCTCTTGGGGACTGGCACGAGAGCGCTGAGACCTGACAGCTCATCACTCACACCCTGGCTTCTGGAAGCTGTGTTTCAGGGAGGTGGCCGCGGCAGCAAGGAGGAAGAAACAGGGTGACACTTTAGGGGCTAGTGAGCTAAACTGGCCTGTGTTGTGCTCAGGACTAAGCAAAGCAGATGGAAGAGGAAACTCAATGGATTTGCAGGAACTCTGCTTCTAAAACCCGTTCTGCGGTGACTGAGAGGGTACAGGGGGGTGTACTTGCCCTAGCCCCTGCAAACAGAGCTGGTGTCTCCCTTGTAGGGGCTGAGCACAGGCTGGCACTGCCTGTTTTCTCTCCTGGTGGGCTGAACAGGACCCAAGGCTGGGAGACCTGTGAGCACGGGAGCTTGTGAGCCAGAAGACAGCATGGGGGAAGCTGTTTGCATTGCTCCAGCCAGGGCTCTGACTGCAAGGATGCCTTCCAAGCCAGCACGGCCAGCCAGGAACTCAGCCAACACTAAATTCACACCATTCTTTTACAAATCAGGTTGGTAAGACAAACATGAGGCATAAACTAGCACCATTTCCATAGCAACCTCAGTAGAGGTTGAAAAGTCTTTTGTAAACATAGGGCTGAACCTGAGGATCAGCTCCGATTTTCTTCATGGAAGGGGGAAGATAATGGGGGCTTAATACATTCAGGTCATACAAACGACCCATAAATCTCAGAAGGAGCCATTCCCAGCCTCTCTGTTCCCCTTTTCTGCCACCCTCTCCACATGCACGGCACGAAGCCGTCTGAAACCTGCAGCCCAGCTTCACCGCTCCAGCTTATCTCCATAAACTACACAAAGGCTTATGCCCCTCTTCCGTTGCAGCTGACCTTTAGTCGCTAATTCTCTGACGCACGCACTGCCCGAGCACATGCCATGCCATTTCTGTAAGGCCACAGTGGCTGGACAAGAAATTTGGCTTGCAGAAGAAGCCTGTATTGCAGCCAGCTCCGGCTCCTCTTCCCCACTTGCAGCTCCCTCCAATCCCCGTCAGAAAAGCATGGATCTGGGCGTACAAGCTGGTCCGGGAACTCTTCCTGCAAAACCCAGGAGTGAATATGAATGCAGAAGGCACAGCGTCCTCCCCGCTGCCTGCCTGCCTCCCCAGCGCCCGGCGAGGCTGCGCCGTGGGGAATCACGCTGCCGTTCATCACTGTCAGCGGACAAAGCCCGCGGGCAGCGCTGCTTAATTACCAAAGTGACACGAACAGATGGTGCGGGCAGCCTGACGGGGAGGCACTAGGAAGTCCCGTATCGCTTACATCGTCACGGGGAAGGGATTTGGCAGGGCTGAGGGTGCCAGTGCGAAATGCACTGGATTTTTACCCTCCTCGGGGCTCTGTTGGCAGGGCTGAAGCTGGAGCCTGGCCAGAGCGTGGCAGACCATAAAATCGTCTAGGTTGGAAGAGATCTTTAAGATCATTGAGTCCGACCATTAACCTGAAACTGCCAAAACCACCACTAAACCCTGTCCCTCAGCAACACTGAATACCTCCAGGGATGGTGACTCAAGCCCTTCCCTTGGCAGCCTGTTCCAATTCTTGAAAACCCTTTCAGTAAGGAAATTTTTCCCAATATCTAAATAGATATTTCCCAGTATCTAAACAGCCCCTGGTGCAACTTGAGGCCACTTCCTCTTGTCCTATCACCTGTTCCTTGGGAGAAGACAGACCCCCCCCCCGACCACACCCTCCTTTTGGGGAGTTGTGGAGAGCGAGGATGTCTCCCCTCAACCTCCTTTTCTCCAGGCTGAACACCCGCAGCTCCCTTAGCCGCTCCTCACAAGACTTGTGCTCCAGACCCCTCATTGGAGCTGCCTTGCTAGGGGCTCCCATGGGGCACAGGCTGCACTCCCTGCAACCAGCAGAACGTGCTTGGGGAGATAGGGGACATCAGAGCTCCAGCAAACACAGCTTTCGGGGGAAGCGGCCCCCACAGCCAGAGCTGGGAGTGGGGAGAGGCGAGGCAGGGGCCCACTCCAGCCCCCAGCAAGGCCGCACCTAGGCCCGCAGCCACATTCGGCCACTGCCTGCTTTCTCCTGCCGGTCCTCCGCCATGCCCCAGGTGCCTAGCGGGTCCGCCAGATGGCGGTTTCCCCGTGGGGTTCCCTTATCAACCGTATCTTCCCCTCACCCGCCGCCATGACAGGCGGCAGCGGCCCTACAGGCCGGGCGCGGCGTGCGGCGTGACGTAACGTGGCGTAGCGGCTGGGCGGGGCGCGGAGGCAGCTTCAACATGGCGGCGCCCTCGGCCCCGCGGCCGCCCCGGCCCCGCAAGGAACCGCAGCCTCTCGTCATCCCGCGGAATGCCGCCGAGGAGCAACGCCTCCGCCTTGAGCGGCTCATGAGGAACCCGGTGAGGGCACCCGCTGGGCCCCGGCCCCTTCCCGGGGCGGCGGGTCTGTCAGGAGAGAGGGAGATTGAGACTGCCGCTTCCCCGGGGTCTGTGAGGGGAGAGGGACTGATCCTCACCCGCCTTCCTCTTCCCTGGGTGCTTGAGGGGAGAAGGACCGAACCCCACCCCCCCAACTCCCTCCCGCCCCCTTTCTCCTCCCTGGTTCTGTGAGGGGAGAAGGACCGAACACCACCACCCCCCTGCCTTCCTCTTCCTCGGGTCTTTGAGGGGAGATAGAACGACACACTCCCCCTCCCCCCCCACTGCCACTCCACTGCTCCCCCGGAGTCCGTGAGGAGAGAGGGACCGACCCCACCTCTGTCCCGGTTCCATGAGGGAAGACGGACTGACAGCCCCACCCCCCCCCCCCCCC